>JACEFZ010026976.1:235000-264252 GCA_014155875.1 Cepaea nemoralis | reverse complement strand
CATGGCAGTCGAAGGACACAGGTCGAAAAGCTAATCCACATGTACAGATCAGTCCAGTGCATTAGAAATGGTAGCACGCTATGGACTACGCTTGAGTTCAAAGTGAGCAAACGCCAAATAATAATAATAATAATAATAATATTAAATACCCTTCAAGACTTCTCTATCAGAGTTCATTGTGTTTAGTATCGCTCAAGATAAACAATGAATATCTATCTAGTTGAAATCACATATCCATAATGATACAGATTGTAATATTTTGTGTCAACGATGTATTTCTGTGTGAAATTTCAGGTACATCACCAATGAGATGTCTACCAACACAGTCCGGTATACGATGAGATCAGCTAGAACATTGACATCTGTCTGTGTTGAAGAACAATCATACAAGACAATGGTCACATAAATAAAACTGCTGATAATGTCTTCATTGTTCTGTATTGACGTTTCGTTGTTTCTTTTGTTGTCCTTGCTGACATTGTCACTAACACTGCTAGTACTCTACTGAGGTATGTCAATTCCTTATATTTGTGATTTCTTGATCCTTGATTTTGTGTTCAGTCAACGTTCGTTTATCTTCTTTATCTCAGAATTACGTTAGGGGAAACTGGGTCCCTATTGCAATCAGTTTTACTGACATCATTTCTTAAGGTCATCTATAATATTGGCTACTATTTATACAAGGGACAGCATTATAGTTATAGACATATTTCAAGCGAAAGAAAGAAGTAGAATATTGGCTCATTCCTGCTGATATATTAGAGTCTATATTTATAGTATAGTATATATTTATATGGTTTTTCTCCGTAGCGATGGCGTTGTGGACGCGATTCGTAATGCCGCTTACCCGCGTTCGAAACACAGTGGTGACCGATTTAACAGCAGACCGTGTCTCGCTGGTTTTAAGGTGTTGGTATGGGAGCCGGCCGTTCAGAAAGCAATGGCAAACTACTGAACGTAAAACTTGCCAAGACATCAACAACGGTAGTAAAATGCTAGTGTTGACTACAACAAAAAATATTTAATGTTTTGCCAACGGAGCCAGGCGCTTTAGAATGCGAAGAACGTCATGTGATAGATTTTAATATTCAAAAGACAAAACTGTTACCGAGTATAATTATGAGAAGAATAAGAAGCAAGATTATAACATAAATTAATGACGATCAATGTGGCTTTGTAGAAGGAAATGGCACAAGATACGGTATATACATTACCAGGAACTATGACAAAACTATACAAGTACAAACAGATATGTAATTATGCATCATATTCTATACAATAATGCTCAACAGTGTGGAACATAAGGCAATAATCAAACTGCTACAACAATAAAATATTAATATCTGAAGTGTCATCCCTAACTTTCTAGGCACCATTCTCATCGTTGAGTTGAGCTGAGCTGTTTTAAGTTGATTTCGGTTGAGATGAATTGAGTTAAGGTGAGACGATTGATTGATTAATTTAAGAACCGACATCACAGCATTCGGGGCATAGCCATAAGAGCTCCGTCGCCATCCTCCGCAGCCAGCGAAGAGTTCCAACACCAATAGTGCCTGTAGCAATCTGATTATATGTCCGTCTCGCCCTCCTCTGAGTGTCGAGCGTCTTCCAGAATCCCTCGTCACTCCTCGCTGCCTCATTCTTGCCAGACCATGGTGACCCATTTGCTCCTGCGAGGTGTGCACGTGCTCCCACAAAGCCGCAACCATGTCTGCCTTGTCATGCATACATATTCCACCAAGTTTTGCAGAGCAGCCAATCTGTCCGCCTGTTCATTCCCCAGCATACTGGCATGCCCCGGAGAAAATATCCAGGCGATGCTTGTCACCCGTGTCCTCCGAAGCGAAGCAAGCCACTCTGCATGAAGCATGCCTGTCTTCACCTTCCTCTGCATGCTTTCTGAGTCGGTTACAATCACAATATGTGTGTGTATCGTATTCTCCATCCAGCGGAAAGCTGCAGTGACCGCCTCCACCTCCATCCTAAAGCTAGATGTTGTGGTATTCTACACCAAACGCCGACCATTAGCCTCTTCTACGAACCCCCAGGCATTTCTCCTACCTCTTGACACCGAGCCATCTGTATAGAGGATCACATCACCCGAGCGAGGATTTTCCTGAATTAGTTGTTGAATTTCCACTTCCGTGACCCCTGCTGGCCACTCCCTGCATTCCGGCTCAATATGATTATGAGTCTGCACAAGTCTGACTGCTCCGCTGGCACTCTGACCCACTCCTCTCCTCGCCGAATGTTCTCCAAGATGCACACGTGTCTGATCGTATCCTCCGCCTGAGCCATCCATAATTTCCCTCTTATCAGCAGCTGACCCTTAACTGCTTCCAGCGCCTCATGCAAAGGGTGATCTGTGTCTGCAGCTACTCTGAGGTATGTCTTCGCTTGCATCACCTTGAGCCTACCTGCAACAGTCGGCAAACCAAGGATGTAACGCATACACACTACTGGGGTATCTCTGGTGCATCCCAGAATGACCCGCATAGCTTCGTTCTGTATGCGCTCTAACTTCACCAGCTGAATCTCTGAGACAGTGAGCAGTCCTAGTCCATAATCAATCACTGAGAGGATCAAGTGCTGGTATAGTGTGAAGAGCATTCTCTGCTCTGTGTCCATTGCAACCATAGTTTTAAGTGCACTTAAAGAGTCCCTTTTGAGATTTTGTCACAACCGTCTCCACATTGTCCTTGAAGGACAGGCTCCTGTCAAATGTGATTCCCAGATACTTCAGTTTGTTCTCTCTGCTGACGTTTCTACCATCTATCGCGAGGCTTGGGACATCAGCTCTCACAATCCTGTTGTCCAGAGAGCACCACAAAACAGCCGCTTTTTCCGGGTCGATGACAGCACTCATTTATGTGCACCAGTCAATCACTTTGTCTACTGTCGCCTGTAGCTCCTGGGCTGTTTTTTTTATCTATCTCTCCCCTGCCTAAATGCAAGAATATCATTTGCAAATGTCAGTGTCCTTCCGAACTCTGGTGCTTCTAGGTTTGCAATCTTGCTCATATACACGTTAAAGAGCACAGGTGAGTTTGCATATTCCTGTGGCAATCCCGTTGTTAAAATATGTGGCTCTGAGGTCCATGCGCCCAGGCGGAGAGCAACCCGATGAGAATACAGGACAACTGCTATCCAGTTCACAAGCCAGGGAATGACCACCTTCTCCATCAGTGCGGTCATCAAGTTAAGTTGAGATGAGCTGGGTTAAGTTGAGTTGGGTTGAGTAAGGAACCAAAATTACACTACTCGGTAATTCCCATTTGTGATCATTTAACATTCTTAACAGCCAGCGAAGAGCGCCAATACTAATAGTACCAATTGCAGTCTGATTGTGTGTCCGTCTGTCCTGTCCTCGGAGAAGTGAGTGTGGACCAGACACTCTGATCACTCCCCGTGGCACCATTCTCTCCAGGCCACGATGATGTATCTGTTCTGTCACAATATTCACGTGATCCCCAACGGGTTCTGACCACATTTGCCTTATTGTGCACAGTAGCCGCCCAGCCGTGCAGAGCCAGGTATTAAACATCGACTATTGACCTTTGCTATATGGACCCCAGGCACTTGTGTTGCCTGTAAGCACAGGGCACTCCGTGAAGATCATCAGGTCAGGGTGGGAATTGTCATCAATCAATTGTTGCACAGACTCCTGGCCACTACCTTGCACACCATAGGCCAATGTGATTATGACCCAGCACGGGACTGACTTTTCCTCTGGCATTCGGACCCACTCCTCTCCTCTCCCAATGTTCTCAAGCATACCCGCTTCTCTGATTGTATCTTCTGCCTGAGCCATCCTTGATCTGTCTTTTATTAACCTGAGGCCCTTAACTGTGTCCAGGGTTTCACTGTTAAAGATATGATTTAACCTACAGCACCTTGAGCCTACCCATTTTCGTTGTTAAGGCTAGGATGTATCACATACACGCTACCGGCATGTCCGGTGTACATCCCAGCATCAGGCGCCTAGCTTCATTCTGTATGCGCTCTAGTTTCACCAGCTGACTCTTTGACACTGTGAGCATACTCCATTACTGAGAGCATCAGATGTTTTAAGACGCATCTTTGGACCCATTAGGGATACACAAAGTGGAGAGTGGAAAAGAAGAAGTAACAAAGACATTTATGGTCTGTTTAAGTCACCGCTAATCACTGGTATCATGAAGGCTAATAGACTACAATGGCTGGGGCATATAGAAAGAATGGAAGATAATAGGGAAACAAAACTCGCTTACACTCAAGAAATAAATTACCGTAGACCCCGAGGTAGACCAAGAAGACGGTGGAGAGATAATATACATACAGACCTACAAGCACTGGGAATCAACGACTGGCAAGAGAAGGTCAACCAGAGAGACGAATGGAGACGGATTGTATCTGCAGCAAAAAACCTCAATGGCTCGGAACGCTGAAGAAGAAGAAGAAGAAGAAGAAGAAGAAGAAGAAGAAGAAGAAGAAGAAGAAGAAGAAGAAGAAGAAGAAGAAGAAGAAGAAGAAGAAGAAGAAGAAGAAGAAGAAGAAGAAGCAGCAGCAGCAGCAACAGCAGCAGCAGCAGCAGCAGCAGAAGAAGAAGAAGAAGAAGAAGAAGAATAAGAAGAAGAAGAAGAAGAAGAAGAAGAAGAAGAAGAAGAAGAAGAAGAAGAAGAAGAAGCAGAAGCAGAAGCAGAAGCAGAAGAAGAAGAAGAAGAAGAAGAAGAAGAAGAAGAAGAAGAAGAAGAAGAAGAGAAGAAGAAGAAGAAGAAGAAGAAGAAGAAGAAGAAGAAGAAGAAGAAGAAGAAGAAGAAGAAGAAGAAGAAGAAGAAGAAGAAGAAGAAGAAGAAGAAGAAGAAGAAGAAGAAGAAGAAGAAGAAGAAGAAGAAGAAGAAGAAGAAGAAGAAGAAGAAGAAGAAGAAGAAGAAGAAGAAGAAGAAGAAGAAGCAGAAGAAGAAGAAGAAGAAGAAGAAGAAGAAGAAGAAGAAGAAGAAGAAGAAGAAGAAGAAGAAGAAGAAGAAGAAGAAGAAGAAGAAGAAGAAGAAGAAGAAGAAGAAGAAGAAGAAGAAGAAGAAGAAGAAGAAGAAGAAGAAGAAGAAGAAGAAGAAGAAGAAGAAGAAGAAGAAGAAGAAGAAGAAGAAGAAGAAGAAGAAGAAGAAGAAGAAGAAGAAGAAGAAGAAGCAGAAGAAGAAGAAGCAGAAGAAGAAGAAGAAGAAGAAGAAGAAGAAGAAGAAGAAGAAAGAAGAAGAAGCAGAAGAAGAAGAAGAAGAAGAAGAAGAAGAAGAAGAAGAAGAAGAAGAAGAAGAAGAAGAAGAAGAAGAAGAAGAGAAGAAGAAGAAGAAGAAGAAGAAGAAGAAGAAGAAGAAGAAGAAGAAGAGAAGAAGAAGAAGCAGAAGAAGAAGAAGCAGAAGAAGAAGAAGAAGAAGCAGAAGAAGAAGAAGAAGAAGAAGAAAGAAGAAAGAAGAAGAAGAAGAAGAAGAAGAAGAAGAAGAAGAAGAAGAAGAAGAAGAAGAAGAAGAAGAAGAAGAAGAAGAAGAAGAAGAAGAAGAAGAAGAAGAAGAAGAAGAAGAAGAAGAAGAAGAAGAAGAAGAAGAAGAAGATCAGATGTTGACAGAATCGGCAACATTTGTTGACCCATGTCCATTGCTGCCAAAATATTTAGCACACCGTTCTTCTTACATCTCATAACAACTTTTTCCACGTGATCTCTGAACAACAAATTTCTGTTGAAGGTGATTTCCAGGTATCTCAGTCTACTAGCTCTCTCTCTCTCTCTCTCTCTCTCTCTCTCTCTCTCTCTCTCTCTCTCTCTCTCTCTCTCTCTCTCTCTCTCTCTCTGTCAGTTTGTATATGTGTATATATGTGTCAATTTGTGTGTGTGTGTGTGTGCGTGTGCGTGTGCGTGTGCGTGTGCGTGTGTGTGTGTGTGTCGCATGCTGACAGCTACTAGGAGCCACAGGCACGAGCTGGGTGTCAGGCTTGGACCAGTGGGGGATGGGTCCTGAAAAGGACATGAGAGTCATCCTTACCAAAGGTGCTACCAATGCCTGACACCCCGAAAGAGCCCCCCCCCCCCCCCCCCCATAGACCTATGGTTTATAACTGGTCATCACTGGCCGCCTGAACCGAACTGGCAGCGAATCTTGACCCCTATAGATGCGCAGACCAGACACCTAAAAGTGGAAAGTTTCTGGCACTCATCAGCCAATCTCAAATCTGAGATATGTACATCCAAAGTGTGCTCTATTAATTTGAAAACAGGGTTCAAATCTCCGTCCCTCGTGGTTCAAAGTAAATGACATTATGTTCGAAAGTCAACACGCAGGAGAAACTTACCGAACGACCAGGCCGCGGTGGTGGTGCGACGTGTGGGGGATCGGAGTCTATGGAACTATCCGAGCAGGCTTCCCCGATCAACAAATGTCCAGATAGAGTCACGCGTGTGTGTCGAAATATAGCAGATCTGTCGTAAACACGCACAACGAAATTACCCGTGATTTAACATTCTTGTGTTATTGTCATCAGTCGAGACACCGGCGATTTCACATTCTCATCACCCGAGAATACATAGATTTAACATTCTTGTGTTACTGTCATCACTGGAGACACCAGAGATTTAAAATTCTTGAGTTACTTCACTGGAGACACCAGAGATTTCACATTCTGGTGTTACTGTCATAACTGGAGACATCAGAGATTTCACATGTTACTGTCATCACTGGAGACACCAGAGATTTTACATTCTTGTGTTACTGTCAGCACTGGAGACACCAGAGGTTTCCCATTTTGTGTTTCTGCCATCACTGGAGACACCAGCGATTTTATATTCTTATGTTACTGTCATCACTGGAGACATCAGAGAGTTTACATTCTTATGTTTCTGTCATCACTGGAGACACCAGAGGTTTCACATTTTGTGTTTCTGCCATCACTGGAGACACCAGAGGTTTCACATTTTGTGTTTCTGCCATCACTGGAGACACCAAAGATTTTATATTCTTATGTTACTGTCATAACTGGAGACATCAGAGATTTCACATTCTTGTTTTACTGCCATCACCCGAGACACCAGATATTTCACATTCTTGTTTTACTGCCATCACGGGAGACACCAGATATTTCACATTCTTGTGTTACTGTCATCAATCGATATGCCAGCGATGTCATACTCTTGTATTACTGTCATTACAATACACACTCCTCTTATCAACATACATCCTCAACACAATTTCCTGTTTCCTGGATTTCACATTTTCTGTCTCGTGGAATTTTCACAAATTATTTGTTTGGAGATCAGAGTGGCCAAATGGATAAGACAAAGAAAAAAAACACATCCAGCGTGCTGATGTTGAGGCAGTGGGATCAACCCTTACATTTGGACTAAAATGTTGATATATTGTCCTTGACTTCTGGAAGTAAATTACAAGTGGGATATCATGATAGGCGAGAGACACTGGTAATAGCGAAAGCTAATCCACACGCAAAAATCAGTCCAGTTCACTAGAAGTAGTAGCACGTATATGGACTAAGCTTGAGTTCAAAGCAAGCGAGAACAAGAAAAATAATAATTAATTCAACGAGAAAGGTTATTTCGCGGAAACATCCAATTTAATATTGTTCTAATCACCTGTACAACATAGCCTGATCATAAAACTATATATACACATCCTTGCATGTTTTCTCAGTCTATGCTGATTGTATGACAAGCTATCCAGCCCTGGTGTGATGACGACCTATCTATATTACTGATCTCAACTCTCTTGCTACAAGTGGGCTGTAGTTATCCCTTATTGCGCAGCCATGGTTCTCAACTCCCTTGCTACAGGTGGGCTGTATTGATCCCTTATTGTGCAGCCACGGTTCTCAACTCCCTTGCCACAGGTGGGCTGCATTGATCCCTTATTGTGCAACTAAGGTTCTCAACTCTCTTGCTACAAGTGGGCTGCATTGATCCCTTATTGTGCAACTAAGGTTCTCAACTTTCTTGCTACAAGAGGGCTGTACTGATCCTTTATTGTGCAGTCACGGTTCTCAACTCTCTTGGTACAAGTGGGCTGCATTGATCCCTTATTGTGCAACTAAGGTTCTCAACTCTCTTGCTACAGGTGGGCTGTATTGATCCGTTATTGCACAGCCACGGTTCTCATTAAGCCGACACTGTGGCAAAGGCGTTGCGAACTCGATTCGCATCCTCGCATTCCTCATTCAAAAGAGCTGCAGGCGATTTTGAAGCAGACGTCTTACGCTGGTTTTCATACAATCGGTTAAGCGTCGGTCGTTCAGAAAACAATTGCAAGCTAATGAACGTAACTAACTAGTAAATCACAAACAGCCACTAAAATTGCTGGGATTGACTACGCGTCCTGTAAAGGACATGCAACAAACTGATCAATGCTTTCAGCAGTTAGTTTGGTTCACAGCAGTTTCATGTTAGCAAGACATGTTGTCTGTCCTGGTACTTGTTGTCAACAAATGTTATCTGTCCAGGTACTTAATTTAAAATGTTCAAATGCTAACTGTAGTAAAATAATAACAATTCTAATCAAACGATAACAGTTACACTAACATGATAACTCTCGAAGTAACATGATAAGTCTTGAGTAAAATAATAACCATTGTAGTGAAATAATATCTATTATAACCAGATTGTAAGTATTGTAGAAAACAAATAACGATTGCAGTAAAATAATAACTATTGTAGTAAAATAATAACTACTGTAGTAAAATAATAACTACTGTAGTAAAATAATAACTACTGTAGTAAAATAATAACTACTGTAGTAAAATAATAACTACTGTAGTAAAATAATAACGATTGTAATTAAATGGTTATTATTCTAGTACAATAATAACTCTTTTTTGTAGAATAATAAGTTTTGTAGAAAAATGTTAACTCCTGTAGTAAAATGATAACTACTGTATTGAAATGATAGCTTGTAGTAAATTGATAATTCTTGTGATAAAATGACAACTCTGGTTAAAAAACAATAATTCGTGTAGGAAAAAAAATGATAATTAGATAATTATAGTAGTAAATTGATAACTGTTATACAGAATTGATAATTATTGCTCTCAGATAATTACTGTTGTAACCAAAAAATATCCGTTGAGGTGATAACATAACCGTTGGCCTAAGTTAACAAAGGTAGCATGAAATGATAACTGTTGCAGTCACATGATAACTATTGATTGTGGTAAAATTATAAAACTTTTGGTAAAATGATAATTTTTGGACATAGATGATAACTGCTGACAATAAATGATAACTAATATGGTCAAATGATAACTATTGGTTGGTCCGTGTCTATCACGACCAAATGTCCCCAGAACTATAACATAACATATGGTTTCATTTAACCAACAAAGGAGGTTCCTAATAACCAACATAAGAGGTTCCAAATAATCAACAATAGAGGTTCCTAATAACCAACATAAGAGGTTGCCAATAACTAACATAAGAGGTCCCCAATAACCAACCTAATAGGTTCAAAAATAACCAACATAATAAGTTCAATATAATCAACATAAGAGTTTCCCAATAACCAATATAAGAAGTCCCAAATAAACAACATAACAGGTTCCCAATAACCAACATAAGAGGTTCCCAATAGCCAACATCAGAGGTCCCCAATAACGAACGAACGAAAGAACGAACGAACAAACTTTATTTTCAAAGGGTTAAGAATTGGGCACGCAGGCCCGCCTAACATTCTGCCCTTCTATCACTCTCTTTCATACATTATTTCATTCACACACCATTCAAGGCTAACAAAGAACAGCAACAATATAAAAGATATGCATTATAAAGGCATGGGCAAAATGCGAACATCAGAACTACACGACACAGTAATATTAGATAATGGTCTGACACTTGTTATTAGCCATGTGGAATATACTGGCCTACAAAAAGGGGACTGGCTGTTATACTAGGGTTTTGTTATTATTATTATTATCTCTATTATTAAGGGGGGGGGGGGGATATAACCAAATATAACCAAAATAGAGGTCCTCATTAACCAACAAGAGGTTCCAAATAACCAACACAAGATTTTCCAAATATCCAACATAAGAGGTCTCTAATAACCAACAAAAGAGGTTCCCGATAACCAATATAAGAGATCCCCAATAACTAATATAAGAGGTTCCTAATAACCAACATAAGAGGTCCACAATAATCAAAATAAGAGGTTCTCATTAACCAACGTAAGAAATTCCCAATAACCAACATAATACGTTCCTAATAACCAACATAATGCGTGTTGTGTTGTTTGTCCATCAAGAATGATCATGACCATTCATTTCATCCAGCGGGGTTGAAAGTATGGAGCCGTGAGTTCTAAGATGGCTGATAAGGCCTATTTTGGCTCGAAATGTTCTTTGACAATGTGTACAAAGAATGCTTGACGTTTCTGGAGGAGGATTTCCTGCAGTGGTTTTTCTGTTCTGTCTTTTCTTCACAGCTCTTGCAGTCCTGTTTGCTTCACAAGTGACTGCACCCTTGCGTAATGATGCACGCCACGAATTTCTGTCTCTGGCTGCAGTCTCCCAGGTGTCATGATGAATTCCAAAAGCATTCAGTGAGATTTTCAGAGTGTTTTTAAAGCGATTACTCTAGCCGCATTGGAAGCGTTTACCACAACGCAACTCGCCGTAAAAAATTCGTTTAGGGAGCCTGTGATCTGGCATGCGAGTCAAGTGACCAACCCAGCGAATCTGATTCTTTATTAGTATAGTGTGGATACTGGGTATGGACACTCTTTCTAGGACTTCAGTGTCTGGGATCTTGTCTTGCCATTTAATCTTCAGTAACTTCCTAAGGCAGACTGTGTGAAAGTGGTTTAATTTCCTAGCGTGTCGCTGATAAACAGTCCAGGTTTCACAAGCATATAGCAGTGCGAATAATACAACTGCTTTGTAGACTTTCAGCTTTGTTTGCAGGCTTATTCCAGTTCTGTCCAATACATTCTTGTACAGTCTGCCACAAGCCGCGCTGGCCTTTGAGATTCTTGCATTCACTTAGTCATCAATTGTGGCAGCTTGTGACACAGTGCTGCCAAGATAGGTGAATTTGTCCACAACACTTAGACTATGACCATTCACTTTGATATTCGGCACAGTGTGATTATTCGCTGGAGCTGGCTGGTACATAACTACAGTCTTCTCCAAATTGATATTGAGCCCAAATTTGGCACAGGCATGCGAGAAAGCTGAAACATTATGTTGCATGTCCGCCTCTGAGATGGTGTTTAGAGCGCAATCATCAGCAAACAGGAGCTCTCTGACGGTGTCGCTGTTAATTTTGGTTTTAGCTTTCAGCCTTCTGAGATTGAATAACTTTCCATCCATGTGGTAGTTGATGTCTATTCCAATGTTGTTGTTCTCGAAGGCATTCGTAAACATAGCTGAAAACATGAGGCTGAACAGTGTTGGTGCCAGGACACATCCTTGCTTCACTCCATTGGTGACAGGAAAGGGCTCAGACAGTTCACCATTTTCCTGTACTCTTGCCTACATGCCATCATGAAATAGCCGCACTATTTGGACAAACTTTCGTGGACAGCCATATTTTGCCATAGTCTTCCACAGTCCTTCTCTGCTAACTGTATCAAAAGCCTTGGTACGGTCAATGAAAGTGAAGAACATTTCAGAGTTCTATTCCTGACATTTCTCTTTGCAGTTGCCTTGCAGCGAAAATCATGTCAACAGTTCCACGTTGACCAACATAATAAATAAGTTCCCAATAACCAACATAAGAAGTTTCCAATAACCAACATAAGAGGTTTCAAATAATCAACATAAGAGGTTGCCAATAACCAACATAAGAGGTTCCCAATAACCCACATAAGAGATTCCCAATAACCAATATAAGAGGTCCCCAATAACCAACATAATAAGCTCCCAATAACCAACATAAGAGGTTCTCAAAAGCCAACATAATAAGTTCCCAATAACCAACATTAGAAGTTCTCAATAACCAACATAATCCCGATAACGATTTCATACTACTTTACAACAAATGTTATCATTTACTTTTATAGTTGCAATTATAATTTAAATATAACAGTTATAATTTTACTATAACAGTTATCGTCTGACAATAATAATTATTATTTGATAATAATAGATGTCATTTCTTTTTACACAACAATTATAATTTGATTACACAATTTTTCATTTAATTGCAATAGTTGATGTTTGACCTTAACAGTAAACGTTTGACCTCAGCAGTTAACGTTTGACTTCAACAGTTATCATTTGACAATAACAGTTTCCACTTTTCTACATCAATTAATGACATGGTGATACCTTATGTGGATAGATTTCCTGTAGGAAATGATAACGTTACAGCTAAAATATTAACTTAAACACAGAAGCCACAAACAATATGTTACACGTTTTATTGAGTATTATATAACAGAGTCTATGTCTCTGTTAAGGGAATCTAAGTCGGCGTGCAAGAGAAAAAGGGTCGAAACTTCAGTGCACGCGGGAGCACCCTGGGAAAATGTAAATAACTAGGGATGCTCACGCGGGACGAAGAAAGATAGCAACGGGTTAGTGTTTTAGCCAGCAGTCTTAGAGCGAGGTCACGTTTAAGTCACCATCAAGTATTGTTGAGATATCTTGACCTCTGTTATTTGTCTACGATATTTATAAGAGTCTGTAAACCTAAAGCAACTACAATTAAATGTCATACATCAGGAGACTGCTGGAGTTATGTTATATCTGATTTCACCAATTCGCTACACTGTGACAATTACATAATTATTTATTATATTAAGGGAATATATGAATATACTTTAGCTGAAATATTTGAAATACAAAGTCACCGATATTCTTCAAATGTGGGACATTTGTTATCCCCACGTAATTCCAAATTTAAAACGAAGTGTTTCTGTCTGCACAAAATTGGTTGGAATCGCCTGATTGCTAGATCCTTAGTACACCTGAAATATGCCAGGCAATAAATCATGCAACCTTGTCTGTGTGCTTCTGTGTTTAAATTTTCTAAGCCAGTGGTTCTCAATCTTTTTTGGCCCATTCCCCCCTTCACCATATTTTCAGAACGCCATTCCCCCCCCCCCCCCTTCCTATCAAAAATTTGGCCAGTTCCCCCCTTCACCGTATTTTCAGAACGTCATCTTTCATATTTCCTATCTAAAAATCCCCTCACCCCTACACAGTATACGTAAAAGTGGAAGGCAAATGTAATAGCATATACTAAAACAAGTCTAGACATCCACATAAAACATGATTTGTGGGTCTACTTACTTTATAAAATGAATTTTAGAAGGACGAGACATACATAACTGTAAAGTATGAAGGGAACAACTATGTCAAGTAATCGGTTCTTGTATTAACACGATCTTGAAATGGTCTTCATTCCCCCCCCCCCCCCCCCCACCCCTGGAAACCCTGAAATTTCCCCTGGGGGGGAATTCCCCACCGGTTGAGAACCACTGTTCTAAGCGAATACATCATTTTGAAAGCAATTGGTTTTGCTAACATCAGAGAAGTTGTTAAGGCTTCAGATCAGAGCTGGAAAAGTATGACGTAAAAGTTACGCTGGGAAGTCATTAAGTAACTGGAATTTTATGAATATTCTTTTTTTCCCAACGGTGTCAACCAAAACGTGTGTGTGTGTGTGTGTGTGTGTGTGTGTGTGTGTGTGTGTGTGTATGTGAGTGTGTGTGTGTGTGAGTGTGTGTGTGTGTGTGTGTGTGTGTGTGTGTGTGTGTGTGTGTCATTTCGCATCACCCCTATTGCCTCGTTGTCATCTGCAAAACTTTGACCCCGCTATTGTTCTTTCAAGGGTCCAAACAAGTGAAAGTCCGAATGCGCCAAGTCTGGACTGCATGCTGGATGTTTCGCCGTACGAGGATGGGCGTTGTCGTGCAAGAAAAATACTCCTTTTGTGACGTTTAGATCGTATCGCGGGTTTCAGTTTGTTCACAGACATGTCACTGTATCGAGCACTAGTCACAGCTTCCCTCCTGTCATGGAAATGCACAAATGTAGTCAGTGAGGCTTTCCGTGACCTCCTGGTAAGTCCACATTCTATAGTTTGCCATTGTTTTCTGAAAGGTCGGCACCCATACCATTACACAACAATCAACGCAATGCGGTCTGCTTCCAAGTCGCCCGCAGCCGTGTTTCGACCGCGGTATACGGGATTACTAATTGCGTCCGTGAGCCCAAAGTCACAGCGCCAGCTACCAATATAGAGTCCTTGATACACCCCAAAAATAATCATCATGTCTTCCACAGCGAAGCCGTCTGTCTGTCATTTGTTCTCTCTACCGGAGACATCGTGCTTCCACAGCATCGTCTGCCTTTTACTCTCAGGTTCATAAAGTTCAAACTAGTGTATTCACACAGAACTATCATTCTTCTGTAGATTTAACAAGGTTTCACACCTCCTGACCACACACACACACACACACACACACACACACACACACACACACACACACACACATGAATAACGCCTAGCTGTTCTTTCAAGGTGCAAGTCGCTAGTGGGGTAGCCATTACGTAATCGTTATTGCGCAAACAGTTCGATCTTGACCACTCCTACACCCCTGGCCTAAGAGCCAGTTTGCACCCTGAAATAAAATTTTCCGTTGTCAATACGCTTCCACACAGACGATAATAAAACTCCTGTCTGTGAATGACTTTTCCTGGTAGATTCAGCGTCGTTCAAATATAAACTCGTTATAATGCTGCCATTTGGCTTCCTCGGTGTCAAGGCCAGCTTTGATGTCTCCAGCATTGTTGGTTCCCGAACCACAGCTAGCTACCAAAGAAAATCCCTCCTCCTGCAGCATGTCAAATGCTTGTTCTAAGAACGAATGCTTCAAGAAGAACCGGCTGGTGTAACGGTCGCAGTCGCCTCTATCCGGGTCTCGGCTCTCGTTCAGCGTGTTCTTAAACACTTCCCGACACAGAGACACTTTACCACAGATGATAATCCGGCTCAATTTACGGAATTTCACGTCTGCCAGACCGTCCCGGCCAAAAGCAAAAGTGCCTCGGTACCCGACGGTGATGTACCCCGGCCCTCTTTCGCTAATGGGTGTTCTAGCAGGGCTGGAGTTTGTGCTCACCGAGTTCTCGGTCACGTGAGCTGGGAGAACCAGCTCACTAGATGACGTTGCTGACTGTTGGCACGGCTTTGTTGAAGAAGATGTGTATGACGTGACGCTGGACTGCGGGGACAAGTGCTTGTTTACCGTGACTAGGTCTTTTTTCTGATCTGAAGATGACATGGCCGCGTGTTGCAGGTACCGATGTGTGGCTGTCGGGTATGCGTTGATAATTTTCACCAAATTTGGAAGATTGAAAAATTCTGCTTCTTGGCGGAGTCGCTCCTTCTCGTGGAAGTTTTCTGGCAAGACAAGCTGTAGGTTCCTCAGGTAGTCCAGGATGTATCTGCAAACAGAGAAGACAATTGTCATGAATGCTGCTGGAAATTTGATTTACCTCGTCCTACAAGTCAAAGTTTTATAAAGCGTTGAAGTAATGTCTCACTTACCCTTCATCCTTTTCTTCTTTCGCTTTTTCTTTCTCTACATTTTCCTAATTTTCCTCCTATTTTCCCTTCCTATTGTTTTAGTTTTCTTCCCCCTCTTCTTCGTCCGATTTGTCCTCTTCTAGTTTGCTTCTCTATTTCTCCTCTTCTTCTTTAGTTTTTCTCTTGTTGTCTTTTCATATTTTCTCTTTCCACCCTATTCCTCTTCTTCTTCCTCCTTATCTTCTCTCTTCACTGTAAGGTACCTTACTAAACAAGACTGTAAGGTGCCTATAAATCCCAGGGTAGAAGAGACGATGAATGAATCACCCACAATAAAACAGGGGGGGGGGGGAGGGGAGATTATGTGATTTACAAGAACACGGTTACAAGAAACAAAATGGGCGTTGCAGTTAAAGCCTTCGTCAGCGCAGAACAAACAAACACAAACCGACACACAACTTCACGAAAAACACTACTTAAAAATACAAAGGTAACTTATCTGCATCATTGTTTGGTTGAATACGTCTTAAGCGCTTAAAGCGTTTGATGCGGATGAAATGAACCGGAGGTGTGGTTCAAGCTGGTAGCAGAGGAAAGACTAAACAAGACTGTAAGGTACTTCTACAACCCAGGGTAGAAGAGGAAAGACTACAAGGCTGCGATAAAATTACAAATACCTCTCAAGTCGGAGTGGGTTCGCCAGAGGGCGAGGGACACCGGTAAACGGGAAAGCAAACCCACACGCAAAATTCAGTCCCTTACTACTATAAACAGTATGTAAGGCCTAAGCTTGAGTTTAAGAGAGCGAACAAAAAAGAAAAGAAAATTACAAATAATATACCGGTGAACATGCTGTGACGTGTATTGAGTATATTTTGTGTTCATACACCCACCAGTATGGCTGATAGGCAGTTGAGCAAGCAAGACTTCCGGGGTGACTTTGCTTCTAGCTACGGTTTGCTTACATATGTTCCTGATAGACTGGTTGGACACTCGGTTCCTGAGTAACGTGCATGGAGCGGCACTGTGAACTGTGGATTTCGTGTGCAGGGCTTATACGTCTCTCCGCCATGTTTTGTATTGTGAACTGCATGTTCAGAAAGATAGTAAATTACAAACAGCCAATAAATGCTGGGTTCACTGCAACGTCCTGTAAAGAACTTAACATATTTAGGCCCATACACTCACTGAAGAGCAATAGTTCACGCACTCACATTAGCTCAACGGATCTGTATCCAGGGACCCACCTTAACATACTTGCATGCATATTATCATACCGTCCTCACAATGAAGTGCCCCTGTAACTGGCGTTGACGACCAAGCTTAACCACAGATCGCAATTTTCATACACACATATAAACACAACATGTAAACATAACACATCTGCACCCATACATCCATCTAGACGGAATACAATCACCTTCATAAACTACATAGGCAGAACCCCATCTGTCTATGAACCTGTCTAAACAGAGCACCATCTGTCTATGAACCTGCCTAAATCTCCGGGAAGGTTAACCCTGTCAACAAATGCCCGTAGAAGTCGGATGTGTCGGCCTAACGGCGCAAGAACGCAGCTCTGCTGTAAACAGGCACAACGCAGCTCAGCTGTAAACAGGCACAACGCAGTCACATCCGAAAAAGAAAATCCGGATGAACGCAGAAGAAGAAGAAGAATCTGCCTAAATTGAGCACCATCTGTCTAAGAACTTGCATAAACAGAACCCCATCTGTCTATTAAGCTACCTAAACAGAACCTTCTTAAACATAATAAATTATTTCCATCTGTCTATAAAGTTGTCTAAACAGAACCCCAGCTGTCTATAAACCTGCCTAAACAGAACTCCATTTGCCTATAGAAGCCCATCCGTCGATAAACATATCTAAAATTAACTCCAGCTGTCTATAAACCTACATAAACATAACTCCATCTGTCTATTAACCTACCTAAACATAACCTCATATGTCTATAAACCTGCCTAAACATAACCCAATCCTTGTCAATGAACCTACCTGAACAGAACCCCATCCCTGTCAATGAAGTATTTGCCCTTGGCGTCTGTGACGGTCTTCTGTCTGTGTGAGTCAGAGAACATCCTGGCCAGGTGACTGTACGCGTCCTTCCTGAGAGTGTCCAGGCACGTGCTGTAGTAGACACCGCCAACGTTCAGCTCGACCACCAAGGACGAGTCGTCGGCTACCCCAGCCTCGGCTTCCGGGTCCGACATGGCTGCTTGCGAGCTTCCTGGGGAGATCACAGGAACAGGTCATCACATGGACACAAATGGGGTGAGGAACAGGACAGTCATGAATGAGCATTATAACATATGGAATGAGCAACAGGACATGCGTGAATGAGTAACAGGACATGCATGAATGAGAACCGATCTCAATGGGATGAGTAACAGGACATACATAGAATGGCGTTAACAGTGTTAAAGATAATGAGGAGGAGGGGGCAAGAAGGAGGTGGAAAAAAATAGAAGAATTAGAAGAGGAAGGAGGAGGAGGAGGAGGAGGAGAAAATTCAACATATCAGCACACATTTAAATGTAATATTTAAGCCTAGTTGGTGCATCAGAATACACTCCTGGCAGTAAATATCTCACAACAACAAGAGAAAATAAGCATGTATCACAACGGGCTGCTGCTTTCAACGGGAACACAAACCAGTCTTCAACACGCCCCTCTGGTCCGTCCAGGCTGCGGCATCTGGAAGGCAGATGTATGGCCGACATATTGATCTGCCCACAGTCTGCGTCAACACAGTATTTTGACCTCCCCGCCATCTACCCCACCACGACAGTATTTTGACCTCTCCGCAGGCAACGCCATCGCAAGTGAAGAAAGCGCCAGCCTGATGTGCCAGTATGCATGAGGAATGATAGGAGATTTACAATGGACGGATTTGATTTTGTGTCGTGTGTGGTAATTGTGTTTGTGTGTGTGTGTGTGTGAGAGAGAGAGAGAGAGAGAGAGAGAGAGAGAGAGAGAGAGAAAGTGAGAGAGAGAGAGAGAGAGAGAGAGAGAGAGAGAGAGAGAGAGAGGGGGGGGGGGGTGTTGGGGCATACAGGATGTCAAGAATGTTGTTCGAGTACAAATGTGTGTGGGCAAAGGGAGGATGGACGGGAGAGGGGGGATGGGGCACAACGCCTGTAAGTAGTGTTGTGTGGTCCATAAGTGTGGAGGGGTGGGGTGGTTGGCATACGGTTGTCAGCAGGATTGTGTAATACACCTGTGTGTGTGTGTTTATGTCGGCGGATGTCAGAGGTCCTGTGTGGTCCACATATTGTGAGGGTCACGTCAGATGTCAGCAGTGTCGTGTGGTCCACATAGTGTGAGGGTCATGTCAGATGTCAGCAGTGTTGTGTGGTCCACATAGTGTGAGGGTCATGTCAGATGTCAGCAGTGTTGTGTGGTCCACATAGTGTGAGGGTCATGTCAGATGTCAGCAGTGTTGTGTGGTCCACATAGTTTGAGGGCACGTCAGAGGTCAGCAGTGTTGTTTAGTCCACAAAGTGTGAGGGTCATGTCAGATGTCAACAGTGTCGTGTGGTCCACATAGTGTGAGGGTCATGTCAGATGTCAGCAGTGTTGTGTGGTCCACATAGGTGAGGGTCATGTCAGATGTCAGCAGTGTCGTGTGGTCCACATAGTGTGAGGGTCATGTCAGATGTCAGCAGTGTCGTGTGGTCCACATAGTGTGAGGGTCATGTCAGATGTCAGCAGTGTTGTGTGGTCCACATAGGTGAGGGTCATGTCAGATGTCAGCAGTGTCGTGTGGTCCACATAGTGTGAGGGTCATGTCAGATGTCAACAGTGTCGTGTGGTCCACATAGTGTGAGGGTCATGTCAGATGTCAGCAGTGTCGTGTGGTCCACATAGTGTGAGGGTCATGTCAGATGTCAGCAGTGTCGTGTGGTCCACATAGTGTGAGGGTCATGTCAGATGTCAGCAGTGTCGTGTGGTCCACATAGTGTGAGGGTCACGTCAGATGTCAACAGTATCGTGTGGTCCACATAGTGTGAGGGTCATGTCAGATGTCAGCAGTGTCGTGTGGTCCACATAGTGTGAGGGTCATGTCAGATGTCAGCAGTGTCGTGTGGTCCACATAGTGTGAGGGTCACGTCAGATGTCAGCAGTGTCGTGTGGTCCACATAGTGTGAGGGTCACGTCAGATGTCAGAAGTGTTTTGTGGTGACCGTATTGGGGGGGGGGGGGGTCCACATGTTGCGGGGGTGGGGGATCCTGCACGTCGTATGTCAACAGTGTTAAGTGGTCCACACTGGAGTCACGTCAGGTGTCAGCGGAACAGTGGTCAAACATCTATAACGAATATAATCATTTCCATTTCATTATGTCTGTCTGCTTAGCCAATCATTGATCTCTCTAACTACTTAACTAATCATTAATCACTCTATCTATTTATATAATTAGTAGCCTCTTGCCGGTCTCCCTGGCCTAGGGTTTAAAAGACTTTCTCCGTAATCCCGTTTATCCACGTAGGGTAACGCAGCGCGCGAGAATTGGAAGCGGTTCTCGCCTCGTTGGTAACTTACGGGATAAGTGAGCTGGCCGCTCAGAAAGCAATGGCAAACTACTGAGCGTAATCTTGCCAAGAAATCAACGACAGCGGTAAAATGCTGGTGTTGACAGCGATATCCTGTAAAGGATATGCGAAGAAAAAAATCTCTTATCTACTTAACTAATCATCAATGTGTCTGTCCACTTAACTAACCATTCATCTCTCTAGCTACTTAACAAACCACTAATCTCTCTAACTACTAAACTAATCATTAATCTCTCTATCTACTTAACTAATCCTTAATCTGTTATCTACTTAAATAATAATTAATCTTTCTACCTACGTCAAAGTTAATAGATGGAAGTTCTATAGCATTCCAGCTCGACTCCACCATGAAATAAACCCAACACTATCACGTCTTCAGTCCGACTCCACCATGAAATAAATCCAACACTATTTCGTCTTCAGCAAGCAGATGTGCAAATAGTTGCATATCCTTTACATGACATTGCAGTCAATCCCAATATTAATCGACTGTTTATGATGCACTAGGCAGGTTTAGTTCAGTGGTTTGCCATTCCATCTATTGGACACAAACTTACCTAGATAATCAACCTGGGTTAATGGGAACGTCCTGACAAGGACATGTAACATTGTAAATTTGCTATCTCAACGGCCGATTCTTACACCATAGAAATCAACGCTAAGCTATTTGCTTCCAACAGTCTCGCACCTGAGTTCGAACCTTGGACTCCGTACATCGGGAAATTATTAAACTCGTCCACTACCCCCTAAAGGCGAAAATAACCGTAAATGTCCACTGGAAAACAAAAACGACACAATATATAACCGTAAATCTCGACAGAAAAAAGCCGAAAGCAAACTGGCGGAATCATTTCAAGCTATTTGAATGGGGAGTCATGTATTGTGCAGGCGCGTGCGCCAACTGTTCTAGATGGAAATGGCATGGGCAGGGCAGTGTGTAGGGCCGACTTTCCAGGGAGAAAGCACTTGTTATTCTGGTCACTTAGCGCAGACACCAGGCTTAAGATTCGGCGGGCTATACTCGGGCAATCTGCATGCATTATTCTCAGAGTATGATGTGACAATCTGGAGGGGAAGCATTGCATGAGTCGGGTGTTGTTTTTTTTTTCTCTTGCTGACGATATATGAGAGAATTTTTTTGTTGTGAGGCGCTCGCTCGCTTTGAACTCAAACGTAGTCCATATCCATTACTTCCACGAGTGCTGAACTGAGTTTTGCGTGTGAATTAGCTTTACCTATTAACAGTGTCTTTCGCCATTAGGTGAATCCACTCCGACTTCAGAGGTACTTGTATATTACGTTCCCAAGTCAAGGACAACAGGTTAACATATTAGTCCAAGTTTCCGGTGCATGGGTTGAACCATTTACCTCGGCATCAGCACACCGGATGTTTAAGAAAACGCGTTCTTATCCATTCGTCCATGCTGACCTACACGACAGATGAACGGCACATAACAGAGGAGGATAGCATGGTCGAAACGTATTTGTTTTTTGGATGTGGTTACTTACATCAATCAATCAATCAATCAATCAATCAATCTATCTATCTATCTATCTATCTATCTATCTATTTGTCTGTCTGTCTGTCTGTCGATCGATCGATCCACCCACCCACCCACGAAATCCATCCATCCCTCCCTCCGTCGGTCCGTGTCTATCTGACTGTCTGTCTGTCTACTTTGTTCAGAACAATGTAGCCAAGACCTATTATTTAAAAAATGTGGATCTCTAACTTGGGTGGAACAGAACAGTGTAGCCGAGACCTACTATTTAAGAAATGTGGATCTCTAACTTGGGTGGAACAGAACTGTTTAGCCGTGACCTACTGTTTAATAACTTCGTATTTCTAACATTCGGAATAGAACCTCCATGCTTGTGCCCTTATGCCCTTGTGAAAATACTAGATAACAGTTTCATCCCCAAATGATCAATAATAAATATTTTATTGTTAGAAACGAATGTTTTTTTCCCCCAGGCATTTAGCATATATCGCAGCGCAAAGTTCAAGTGGGAGTAAACAGAAGACCCCGACATCATTAACACTGGAGTTAACATTCATGCAGAGCCGCAGGAGTGTGGTGTGATCAAGTGGAAGGAAACAGAAGACCACCACATCACGAACACCGGAGTTGACATACATGCAGAGCTGCGTGGATGTGTGTGACCAAGGGTGTCACAGCAGTCTCATCATCAACGATATCACCACCAGTTTGTGCACTGACTAACAGGACGGTGGTGGTTACGATGATGATGTGGTGGTGTTGGTGGTTATGATAACGATGATGACAGTAATGATAATAAAGGTGATGATTGTTATAGTAATGATAATGAACAAGGGGAGAGTGATGAAAGAGGATCGGCTCTGACAGTACTGATGATAATGATGACGATGGTAATGATGACGCTGATGATGATGGTGATGATGATGATAATGATGATGATGATGATGATGGTGATGATGACATTGATGACGATGATGATGACGTTGATGACGATGATTTTGTTGATGAAATTGATGCTGATGATGATGATGGTGATGCTGACGTTGTTGTTGATGATGGTTGTCGGCTACGTTTGTTGGGCCAACCCCAAAGAGATAGAGGACAACCAAGTTCCTCGTTCTCAGTGTGATCCTGCCCGTTCTAATTAAGTTAACCTTTAATGGCTCAGTTGCTTGAGTCTATAAATAGAGTCTCGGAGAACCAAGGAATACCTGTAGGACACCAAATGAAACGTTTTCCCTTAAACCATCAATATCCTATTGGTGGTTCCTTGTCTCTCATCTTTCAGTTAATTAATTATTGTATAGGGTGTGTTTTAATTAAACAACTTAACTACTGACATAAGCCTGGGTCATTGACATTGAGGTGAGTGACCGGGCATGAGGAAGAATGGATATGAGAGTGGGAGACAGGAATGTGACTGACCTGGCTATGAGAAAACAGCCAGTCCTGAGAAATAAAATAGTGAGGGTAGAGGAAAAAACCCCTAAGGCGGATGGGGCGAAAGACAGTTGGGTGTTGTGTGAAGTCAGGAGACTGGAAGGGCAGTGAGAGAAGAGACTGACTGCGGGGCAGGTCGTTTCAGGGAGTTGAGTTTGAGATACCGAAGGAGTCGGTAGTCCACGTACAACGGGGTTGTGTTGTTCTCCGAGTTGTGAAGACAGGCCTGAACCAGAGTGGGTTCTAGAGTTGAGCAGTGGCTCCAACCCAATGTGTGGGTTGTATGGTGGGAGATCCAGCCGTGGATAGTAGCTGGATTACCTGTCTTGTGAATGTGATGAGAAGCAGGCCGTGAGAAGGCATTGATGTGTGCTGGTTAAATTGTGAGGAGGATATTTATATTCTATGGATTACATTATTTCTGGATGTATACATATGTTCCGTGAGTCTATGTTATTTCTGTAATAAAGGATTATGTGCGCCAACTGAATCTTGTTTCATGACTGGTGAATATGCACTGCGGGGGTGAGTTACATTGCAAGACAGATATCTCCATTGACACACCATGAGTATCGTTACCTAGACAACGACCATCACACAATAATATCATGAGCATATCATCGTAAGAACTTCGTGATATTATCATCAAGAACGACGTGTGACAACTACGATAAGAAAAACACTCAATAGATGCCTTGACCTTAATTTTACGATTTAATAAACATAACTTAGGTTATTTATCATTACATGAAAACAAACAAACAAACAAACAACCACAATCCAATTCATTACAAAAAAGGTCATATATATATATATATATATATATATATATATATATATATATATATATATATATATATATATATATATATATATATATATATATATATATATATATATTCATTTATTGGCACCTTGCCGTCTTGACAGACGATAGTTTGTGCTTTAAAAAGGCATAATAACTTTTACCTATGGCGGTAGCGCATGTGACTGATAAGGCCATATATATATATATATATATATATATATATATATATATATATATATATATATATATATATATATATATATAGTGCCAGGATGTGTCTGGGACTATCTGAATGAGCTACTATACTATCGATAAACTTTTGTAGCCACACTTCTCGTGTCCAACAGGGGATGATTTATTCTTCTCTTCTTCTCCAGTCAGCACCCTGGTCATCTCGCAGCACATGAGTATATCATGGTTACTCGATCATACGTCATAAACCTCACCCACTCGAACTCCAGTTAACTCGAACAAGAGTGAACACAAAGACTGTTGTAAGTTTCCTACGTATAATATACACAATAACATATCACATTATCAAATATACCATCACTTATTCGACCGTCACATCACATTACACTACAGCATGATCTAGAAGCGTGGCTCAATGTAGAGCCATAACGCTGTATACTTTTTCACCATGTCCACCCAGGACGATGGATCAACGCAGACTGCCTTGGCCCGAGCTCACTTCCTGTCACCTGGGAAGCGAGCTCCAGCGTTTTCACGTTGTGTGGAAAGCCCCTGCTTTCCACGTTTTCGTGTTCACTTCCAAACACAGTCGTAACCTTTACTCTCTGAATTAGGTTATAACTGATCCATGCCATGACGTCGTCAGGCTCATGGCATTCCCCCCTTCCACGGGCAAAAACTTTGAATCAATTTTTTGAAATATGCAATTTTCAGTTATGTAACAATATTAATGTACCTTATTTCTTTTGTAATGTACCAATACTACAATCTAATTCTAATTTAACTATCTGTCGTCTTTCCATAACCCTTGTTAAGTTCTTGTCACTCTGAAATATACAACTAGTTAATTATTCTCATCAAAATATAAAGTACATCCAAATGCACACCTCTATTTTGTCCTACAACCTTTAATCAAATTACTATATAACAATATCAATGTAAATGTTCTTTGTAACGTTAAATCAAAATTTCTACATCTAAATTCTATTATGCCTCTATATTAACCCTCAGTTTCTAATATCACTCAGAGCATCAATATTTCCATTCTATCAATGCTGTGATGGTATCATAATCAATTCAACGTGTTGTTGGTAGGTAGCGTCTATAGTGGTCATATAAGACTGACCATCACTCAGCTTCATCTGCTCATCCTTACCACTGATTTGCTAAGCCACTCGTCCCAGGTCTAGAATATCAGCTGTTATCGCGATAACATACAAGGCCACCTGTACAACGCAAGCCAGCGTTCCCATGGTAGACAGACTGATACCCGACTGCAAGGATTGCCCAAGGACGATACTAAGTTCCAAGTACCGCCAGCACATCTTTGCTGTTATCGCGTTACCATACTTGACCACCCGCATCCCCAGTCAGTCAACCACTGCAGCCACAGCCTTCCACCACCGCCCATGCCTGTACCAAGTCCCAAGTACCGCCAGCATATTAAAATAGACATCCTCTTTGACTCTGTCGTTGTAGACCTAGCGTATAGCAATGAACATAGTTGCAGCTAATAAGCTTGAGAGCATGTTATGTTACTGGCCGCTTCGTTAGATTTGACCAAATCATTACGCTTCAACTGCCACAGCTTCTGTTGTATCTTCATCCTCTATATTGTACTCTCATCAATTTCCTTAATTATTCCAATACTAAGTATCCTATAAATCTAAACAATTTGTTCTTAAATTAATCAAAATCAATCAACAAATATCAATAAATGCAACATAATAATAGATATCAACACAAATATATGTCTCAATCAATCAACTAATAACAAAATTAAATAATATCTATACTCAACCAGTAAGTAATTATATTCTCATTACTAAAAGTATATAACATTTACATCAATGGTTCACAATATCTATTAATAAGTATCAATAACAATTATGCAATGGTAATAATAATAATTATATAACACACAACATCCACCATATAATTATATAACATATAATCTAATGCCATATTTGCAATAATAACAATCTTTGCTTATAACTTAAGTTCTCTATTCCATAAAATAATTAATAATCAATCTCCATATAATTACATAGTCATACCTATATAGCAATAAAGCTACTTTTCCCATAACATTTCTTAAATTTTAATTCTAACTCAACCTGTATGGCTATGTGCCACCATGACTACGTGTTAGTAAGACATGCAATCAATCATCAAATTATTTACTTAGGTTAGTTCTGTACAGTAAGTTAATCCACAGTGCCTCCATACCTGAGTGAGTCTTCATCTGCCACTAAACCACACATATCAACAATCTGCAATGCGAGACCGCCATCACACAGCGAGCCGATACCCAGCTCACCAGGTGTTAGCAAACCCCCATTACCTGATGCCAATACCAATATGGTTTTACCTATCCACTACTATCATCAATCTCAAAATCTTTCAACATAAAAAAATATAAACCTAATAAATATCGAAATGATCTGTGCCGCTGGTCCCCGTCACGGATTATCATTTAACACATTCATTCCATTTACATCAACCACCATAACTCGTATCAGAGATCAGCCGCCCACATGACTTAACTTCCCATACTATCAATATTGACAAAGTCATCTCCGGTTTCCATTCCAACCGATGTTTTCTCCCAGCGATCTTAGCCGATGCCGTGCTAGAGTCGACAAGTCTGATGTTAAAATTAAATACAACACCGCTCCAACCCTGCCGAGAGATCAGCAGTCCGAAAGTAAGCCCCTTTATTAGTTCGGTGTCAGTTGTTCAATACATACATTAAATGTCTTTTACTCAGTAATTAAAAAGATAAATTATTTCAATTAACCGATAATTCTGTAAACCAACATCAATCATTGTCATGTAAATATATGTCATAATCACTAAACTAAAATAATGTAAAGTTGCCCTTAATTGATAATATTAAACTACATTCAATCAATATTTCTTAGAAAATCTCTATTTATTTTGTTTTATAAAGTGTCAATAATAATTCAAATTCTCTCATTTGTTGTAAATAATAGCTGTAAACTGTATATTTACTATTAATTTACTGTCAGCTATATAGCAGATAGATATATCCCGGACGAGAGCCCAAGTTGCCAGGATGTGTCTGGGACTATCTGAATGAGCTACTATACTATCGATAAACTTTTGTAGCCACACTTCTCGTGTCCAACAGGGGATGATTTATTATTCTCTTCTTCTCCAGTCAGCACCCTGGTCATCTCGCAGCACATGAGTATATCATGGTTACTCGATCATACGTAATAAACCTCACCCACTCGAACTCCAGTTAACTCGAACAAGAGTGAACACAAAGACTGTTGTAAGTTTCCTACGTATAATATACACAATAACATATCACATTATCAAATATACCATCACTTATTCGACCGTCACATCACATTACACTACAGCATGATCTAGAAGCGTGGCTCAATGTAGAGCCATAACGCTGTATACTTTTTCACCATGTCCACCCAGGACGATGGATCAACGCAGACTGCCTTGGCCCGAGCTCACTTCCTGTCACCTGGGAAGCGAGCTCCAGCGTTTTCACGTTGTGTGGAAAGCCCCTGCTTTCCACGTTCTCGTGTTCACTTCCAAACACAGTCGTAACCTTTACTCTCTGAATTAGGAGATAACTGAACCATGCCATGACGTCGTCAGGCTCATGGCATTTATATATATATATATATATATATATATATATATATATATATATATATATATATATATATATATATATATATATATATATATATATATATATATATATATATATATATAAAACAGTATGTATGTGGGTGGGTATGTGGGGATGTGTTTGATGCGTTCGCGAACGGTCCATCCGATTGAGATGAAATTTTCTACACGTCTTCTTTTCATTCCAGTGCAAGCGACTGTCATAGGTTTTTAGTGTAATATCGGCTACTTACTTACTAAAATTTAATATTTCATTTTTCATTATCATTTCTATATAGCAAGGGAACTTAACATAAGAAAAGTTATTTCAAGGGGCATAACTTTTAATAATATTGCTATATACTTTATAGTCATATTGTTGCATCGTTTTCAAAGATTTATAAACTCTTTGTATATAGTTATTTACAGGCATATGAGTTATAATAAATAATGATATAATCTTTAAGGCGTTTTCATAGTTTTCATACAAATAATGCATCTATTTAAATAGTGAAAATTTTCTAACTCATCTTTTTATTTTGCTTCAACAGCACATTAATGTTTTTTAACATTCTCATATATATGGCGCGTTACACCCACGTTGGGTATTTCTGATGACCGTTGTCAAAGAATTGCTTCAAAAGAGATGTTGAATGAAAGAATGTATGAGAGGAAATAGAGAAGAAGGGCAGAATGTAGGACGGGCCTGCGAAAGATTTTCGTTCGTTAAAAAATAAAAAGTAATTTTTTGTGATAGAAAGTTAGTTGCATGTCGTTTCCAGTCAACCCACCTCACACCATTTATTGGCTGTTCGTGATATCTTGGTAAGTTTACTTTAGATAGATCTCTTCCAATAATATTTTCTACTATCAATCTATCTATTCTTCTATTCTATCTATATTTTTAACGGGAACGGGCCGAACATAGACAGACAGACAGACAGACAGACAGACAGACAGACAGACAGACAGATAGTCGGGAACGGGAGCTTATGTGACTACTTATATGAATTAAATGAGATGCTCCCCACCAGGGAATGGGTGAAGCCGGGCCGGGTCAGACAGACAGACAGACAGATAGACAGACAGACAGACAGATAATCGGGAACGGGAACGGGAGCTTAGATGACTACTTATTTGAATTAAATTAGATGCTCCCCACCAGGAGCTGGCGAAGCCGGGCCGAGTCAGACAGACTGACAGACAGACAGACAAGCAGACAGACAGACAGACAGACAGACAAATAGATAGATAGATAGATAGATAGATAGATAGATAGATAGATAGATAGATAGATAGATAGATAGATAGATAGATAGATAGATAGATAGATAGATAGATAGATAGATAGATAGATAGATCCCCGCCGGGGCCTGGGCGAAGCCGGCCGGGTCAGCTAGTCTATATATATATAACTACACATATCTCATAGCTGTGCCACAGATATTATCCATAACACCAGCTATATATATCTGTCTTTCTATTACATTTTCTGCTCATCTTCTACAGGCATATGTGTAATCTGGGAAAAAAAGAACTGTATACACTCTGGTTTCTCCACTTCCATGTTTGTGAATCTCT
>JACEFZ010026976.1:205000-230000 GCA_014155875.1 Cepaea nemoralis | reverse complement strand
TTTATCTGCGTAATGTGTGTTCATCAAATATGTCTACCACACTTCGGCGTGTCTGTATTTAATTGGCTAATCAATTAACACCATTCCCTCTAAAGTGTCATTCACAAAGAGACACGTTTTAGCAAATGTCTCCCATACACTTTGACACCCACCAAAATAGCCCGGCCCGTATTTAGACACAGTGATTGGTTGTATTATAGACATGGCTGTCGAGTAGTTGG
Organism: Cepaea nemoralis; assembly: GCA_014155875.1. Taxonomy (NCBI): domain Eukaryota; kingdom Metazoa; phylum Mollusca; class Gastropoda; order Stylommatophora; family Helicidae; genus Cepaea; species Cepaea nemoralis. The sequence goes on along the minus strand of JACEFZ010026976.1, from coordinate 229,779 downwards.
CCAATCAAATCATCACACGTCAACATAATTCCCATGCTCGCATTCATAAGATGTCAGCCAAACATCCCACCAGTAATTAGTCCGTGCAAGGATTTATTAATGACTGTTCTGTGGTTTGTTTGTTTACTTGTGGTAAATTATGAGCAATAAATCCATATCTCCTGTGTGGCCAGGAATCGGAAGGGAAGCACAGACAGCAGCAGTGTAGCCTATCATACGTGTTATAAGAGCGACTAAGGGGGTACCGCATGTATCCCCCCCCCCCACCCCCGTAAATTTAGTTGCATGTCCTTCATAGGACGTAGCAGTCACCACAGCATTTTGGCTGTTCGTAATTCCTGGGTAAGTTTTACGGTCAGTAGTTTGCCATTGATTTCTGAACGACGGGCACCTATACGTTTTTCGAAAAAACCAGCACCGTTGTGTTTCGAACCCGGAAAAAGAACGGCACGTGTGTTACCTGGACCCTTAAGGGACATACGCAATAGTAACATACTGTCACGTGTTAATAATGTCGCATGAGGCGACATGGAGAGTTGGCCGCGAGACTGGCTCTCTTTTCTGTCGAAAATTAGCTGCAAATTATCGTGAACAAGTTCAAAGATAAATAAAAATAAAATAATGACCATGCTAACCAAGAGGAAAGGAGGCTCTAGAAGAGGCTGGCGAGATGCGAAGACAGCCGCAAAGAGTTCGGATCTCAGGTTGTCTTCCTTTCGTCTCGGGACATTTCCAGAATGGACAATTAGAAAGTTAGAATATTGTATAAATTGGAAAAGACAGATAGAATAAATAAATTGGAAAAGACAGTGTGATAGAGGTGATAACATACTGTGAGATTAGCATGCGAAATTAGGTGGAACTTTCAGATAGCTTCTAAACACAGATGAAACAATACTGCTCTAAGGCCATACAGAGGAAATACCCAACACAATTAATAAGTGGCCCTAATGTTGTCTAACAGGGCAGAGAAGGTACTAACTGGATGGAAAACATTGAGTTCGAAAATGGTAACATCAGTAAGAACATCAATAACAGAGAGTAAACATGAATTGTAGTATCAAGCACCCATCAATGTGGAGCTCATGGAGAGAACTAAACAAACAGCAGTGCGCTAAAAGGTGAAGGCACGCCACTGGCGTTAAATAGACCATACATTGAGAAAACCTGAGAATTGGTGAAGCAGAAAGCTTTGATAGGAATCCATCAGGCAAACGAAGTACAAGAAGACCCACGAACACCCTGAGAAGAGGAGCACAAACAGTATGTGGCATTGCGAATCGAGTTTGTATCCCTTACACCACAGCATGATCCAGTACTGGCGGGCTAGAGCTGGCCAGGATGATCGTCCCTGGCTTGGTGAACCACATCCCTCTAAGTAGGCCTCACATCTGGCAAGAATGATCGTCTCTGGAGTAGTACGCGGGATCTTAACTGAGGCCGTTTTCAGGAGCCGCTTAATCGAGGTGACGTCATATTTTACAATATGAAGATTATAGCTCCTACGCCGTGACGTCAAAAAGCGGCCCCTGATTTGACCTAGTTGTTTGAATCTCGAATTTTTTGCACATCCGGTGTGTCTCCGTGCGAGGCGAACCGGACACTCTTCCGGTTTGGGTGTTTAAAATGTCAAACTTTAATTCATATTTATTTATTTATTTTTTTTTATTATCTTTTAAAAATAACTTGTATGTGGTAGGCCGTCTTGGGTGGGGCGCAGGGTAATGGGAACTAGTCCCACTATTAGCCTTTGCCTACAGTGGGCCACGAGACCCACAACTACTGTGAGGAGGTGTGATGTTCGATGATAATTTCGGCCCCAGACCAGACCAAGTGTAGTACTGAGAGGCAATACTACACTTTGATTATAGCCAAAGACTGAAAATGTTTGAGCACATAAGACATAATTCATGTTAACACCTCATACCTCATTAAATAAAGTGAGAACACATAATGGTTTAAAATGCTATAGAAGGAATAGAATAGCATAAAGAAATAAGCACATTAACATAGTAAACTGCCTTATTCCTGGAGAATCTATCGTAAAATATTAGTCTAATAATAACATAGTCAACTGAAATATTATATTCAGTGACTTTTGTAAAATAATTATAAAGGCATACTATTGAGGCAAGTTACTTCCATTACCCAGTCTTTTTCAATATCACGTCAAGGGATGTAACTCATGAATAACAAATTGACTGGGTTATTGAGGGTTTCTTCCCTTGGTCTAACGAGAAATTTTTAATTTTGCAATTGAAAATAAAAGATAGCGGTTAATAGAGATATATAGAGGGTCGTAGTGGTCGGGCTGCGTGAGTGTGTGTACGTTCGCATAGACGTGTGTGTGTGAGTGTGTGTGTGTTCGCATGCGCATAGGCATTCACGTGTGTTTCTGTGTGAATGTGTGTGCGCGTGCACATAGGCATGAGGGTGTGTTCTGTGTGTGTGCATGTGTGTGTGTGTGCGTATTGTGTGTGTGTGCGCGCGCATCCATGTGTGTGTTTGTGTGTGTGTGTGTGTGTGTGTGTGTGTGTGTATAACGTCTATAATACCACTCTATCGCAAGTGTGAAAATGTTAAAATACCATTCTACTTTGTGTGTTTGTGTGTTTGTGTGTGTGTGTGTGTGTGTGTGTGTGTGTGTGTGTGTGTGTGTGTGTGTGTGTGTGTGTGTGTGTGTGTGAAATCTTTGAAATATCATTATATATATATATATATATATATATATATATATATATATATATATATATATAGTGTGTGTGTGTGTGTGTGTGTGTGTGTGTGTGTGTGTGTGTGTGAGTTTGAATCTGCGTGCCTGTCTCTCTGACTCGCTATCTAGCTGCATATATGAACGGGTCTCTCACAGAAGGTTTGCATAGATATGTTATATTTTGGACAGTCTTGGCATATGCGCTCGATTGTCTGCGAAGCCAAATCCACATGTGCACATGGCTGATTCGCCAATCTTGAGTTTGCATACATGTGGCTGTGTAATCTATTGTGGCCTGTTCTGAGGTGCAGAATAATGACTTGTTCTGATCTGTTCATAAAGTGGTTGTCATCTTTACACAAGTTGTGGTGGCTTTCTGACTTATTTGATCACTCTTTTCTTTTGGTGGTATGCAATGGGTACATCAGATTGGTCTTTTTTTTTACTCCTTCCTTAGCCAATCAAGCGTTTCCAGGTAGTCTACAGTGGAATGGCATCCACTGTATGGTGACCTTATGCCGACTGCTAAGTTCAGAAAGTAGTGTCCTTAGTACTGGCAATTTCCTAGACAGGAGCGCCTCGAGCACTGATTTGGCACCTGTTAATAGCACCTAAGGGTACATCTGGTACATGTCGGTAATGGTTATATTCGGTGAAAGTTAGCGGTGCTTCCGATCGCACGTGGTTAATAACTACAACCAGACCACGTGGCTAAAGGTCACGTCCTGTCAAAGATAGCGCTGCATCCTATCACACGTGGTTAATGGCTACAACCAGAAAACATGCGTAATGGTCATAACCGGTCATAAATGGCGTCGCATCCGGTCACATGTATAATGGTACATCCGAGACACTAGGGTAATGGCTACGACCGAACCACAAGGGGGTGCAGCTTACTGTTACATGCACAAGTATACATCTGAGATACGTAAGTAATGGTTACAATCGGTCAAAGATGGCGTCGCATCCGCTCACACTGTAATTGTACATCAGAGGATACGAGGGTAAAGGCTACGACCGGACCACGTGGGGGATCTGCTTCCGGTTACATGCATAATAATACATGCGGAACACGTGTTTAATGGTTACGTCTGGTCAAAGATGGCTCCACATAGGTAATATTTGTAAGGGTACAGCGGAGACACGTGGTTAAGACGGATACTACATAAAAAGTGTAAATTGGCGTTTGTCGAACCAGGGGACCTAACTAATGATCATCTTCACATATGGAAGTGATTCCACTACCTCGTACACAGAGCATGGGAAGTTTAAAATAGTCTCCCTTCTCTTTCTCTTTTCTATGGCTGTGTCAGCCTAGGGCCACAGAGTAACACCAAAGAACACCCAGGCATCAATACACCATAAGACAGTTTTGACTGTGGTATACGCGAGTGTAAACAATCCATCACAAGGCGTATCTGTACGTAACAGCTATCGGGTCGTGCAGCAACGAGTGGTTGGCGCATGCTATCAGATGTATAATATTTCTCACGAACACAACAAACTGTCCCGACTCAACCTTAGGCGTCTCATGTAACATGCCATGTCACGTGCCCACTGACCTAACCAGTGATGGTAGCACGGCTCAAAGCAAGCATTTTACACGTTCACCACCTCACTGTGTGTCTATACGGGACTTTGCATCTTTCCCCAGAAACAAAATTCCATTGCCAATATATGTTTTCCAATAAGTCGGCTCATTGCCCGTATCACTTCCAGGCAAAGGTGCAGGTTCTGTGTAACGCTTCAACATTCAAATAAGGAAATATGTTAGACAAATTATTTAAAATGTTGGCCAGATACAGAAATATGTCGACCAGACTTATAAATATCTTCGCCAAACTTATGAAAAGTAGGAAACGTTGTAAAAGAAATGTGAAAAAATTTATGTCAAAGCAAGAAATATTTAAACTAAACTGATAAATAGGTCAGTCAAACTTATAAAAAGTAGGAAAATTTGTTACCCAAAGGGGAAAACTATTTGACAAGTAAAGAAATATTTCAACCAAATTTATAAATATCTCGATGTAACTAAGTGGCCTCTACGCTTTCTATTTCATCATGCTGAAAGGTCATAGGGATAGCATAACCAGCATTCCCCAAACCAGCTCAAACATACAACGGGTCACCGATCGGGTAGTAGGTCGTTTGGTCACGCTTTACAGACAGCTGCGTCAGCGTAATCTGAGCCGCTTGACCTAAGAAACTGACTGAACTTGGTTTAACGCATGGCTCAAAAACTAGTATATAAACCCGAGGCTGGTAACAGTCGTGTATTTTAATCCAAAGATGACTACAAACCTTAAGATTGTGCCTGCTAACTGGGTCTACATGATTCGTAGTGGTGAGACTGCTATATAAGTGACCGCTGGTGACAAGGCAGTGTTTGTCTCGTCCTACAGAGGAATTACCACGTTACACATCCGTCAGTTCTTCGACTAGTCCGACGAGATGTTTTCTACCAAGATGAGAATGACACTAGTCAAGAATATGAACAGATGATAGATATGCAGCGCGAGATCCTAGCTGATTTTGATCGACTCAACCAAGCCAATCAGCTCAACCAAGTCAGTAACCAAGTCAGACAAAGCACTAACAGAAATAACCAAGTCAGTAACCAAAACACTCAAGTCAGCGCTCATCTCAAATAGGGTACTAAACGAAGCCACCAAGTAGAGGCATACTATACCTCCAGTTTTCAACTCAGCTACTGTCAGATGTGTGATGACCCTAACAAAAGGAAGTGTGATGAGCCCAACACCCAGATGTTTGATGTGCAACAAGACATCAACCGAAGCAATCAATATTTTTCCCCTAGGGTAACAAATTTTCCTACTTTTTATAAGTTTGGCTGACCTATTTATAGTTTAGTTGAAATATTTGTCGTTTTGACTGATATCGTCACATTTGGTTAACAAAGGTTCCTACTTTTCATAAGTTTGGCGGATATATTTATAAATTTGGTCGACATATTTCTGTATTTGGCCAACATTTTTAATAATTTGTCTAACATACTTTCTTATTTGAATCATGAAGCGTTACATATAACCTGTACTTTTGCCTGGATGTGATACGGGGCAATGAGCCGACTCATTGAAAAACATATATTGGCAATATAAATGTGTCTCTGGGGATAGATGCAAAGTCCCGTATAGACACACAGAAAGGTAGTGAACGTGTAAAATGCTTGCTTTGAGCCGTTCTAACATCACTGGTTAGTCAGTGGGCACGTGAAAGGCATGTTACATGAGACGCCTAAGGTTGAGTCGGAATAGTTTGTTATGTTCGTGTGTAATATTATACATCTGATAGCATGCGCTAACAACTCGTCGCTGTACGACCCGATAGTTGTTACGTACAGATACGCCTTCCCCAACTGGCATTGGTGATCACATCACTGCACTTTGACTGTGAGAAAGGCTTAGTCGGATAATGTGATGAATTGTCTACACTCACGTATGCCGCAGTCGAAACTGTCTTATGGCCTAGTGATGCCGGGGTGTTCTTTGGTGTTACTCAGTGACCCTAGGCTGACACATCCATAGAAAAGAGAAAGAGAAGAGAGACCATTTTAAACTTCCGATGCTCTGTTGACGAGGTAGTGGAATCACTCCTATACGTGGCGATCATCATGAGTTAGGTATCCTGGTTCGAAAACCGTCAAGACACTCTTTTTCTGTAGTATCCCTCTTAACCACGTCTCTCGGCAGTACCCTTACACATATGGGCGAATGTAGAGCCATCTTTGATCAGATGTAACCATTACCCACGTGTTCCGCATGTATCGTTATGCATGTAACCGGAAGCAGATCTCCACGTGGTCCGGTCGTAGCCATTACTCTCGTATCTCGTATGTACTATTACACATGTGATCGGATGCGACGCCATCTTTGACCGGCTGTAACCATTACCCACGCATCTCGGATGTATCCTTATGCCCGTGACAGGAAGCTGATCCCCCACGTTGTCTGGTTATAGTCATTGCCCTCGTGTCCTGACCTGACGTCATCTTTCTCCGAATGTGACCATTACCCACGTTTTATGTTTATAGCCATTAACGACATGTGATTTGATATAGCGACATCTTTGACCGGGTGTGACCATTATCCACGTGGCCTGGTTGTAGCCATTAACCACGTGTGATCAGAAGCACCACCATCTTTGACCTTTTTTGATGTAACTGTTACCCTATGTACCAGATGTACCCTTAGGTGCTATTGACAGATGCAAATTCAGTGCTCATGGCGCTGCTGTTTGGGACATTTCCGGTATTAAGGACACTATTTTCTTAACTTAGCAGTCGGCATAAGGTCACCATATAGTGGAAGTCATCACACTGTTGAGTACCCGGAAACGCCAGCGCTGATCGATTGGATAAGGAAGGAGTAAAAGAAGGCCAGTCTAATGTACCCGTTACATACCACCAATAGAAAATAATGATCAAATAAGCCAGAAAGCCACCATAACCTGCTCAAGATGATTACCACGTTATGAATATACCAGAACAAGTCATTATTATGCACCTCTGAACAGGCCACAATATATTAAGCAATCACATGTATACAAAACTCAAGATAGATGAATCAGCCATGTGCAAATGTGGATTGGCTTTGCAGGCAATCGAGTATATACGCCAAGACTGCCCAAAATATAACATATCTATGCAAACCTTCTGTGAGAGACCCATTCATATATGCAGCTAGATAGCGAGTCAGAGGGACAGCCGGGTAGATTCACGCATACACACACACACACATACACACACAGCGGTAGTATGATATTTCAAACATTTCACACATACACTCACAAGTAGAATGGTATTTCAAAAGTTTCACACATGCGATAGAGTGGTAATTTAGGCATTGTGCACACACACACATACACACACACATACACACGTACACACACATATGCACACACACACATGCATACACACACCTACGTGCACACGCACGCACACACAGCCCGGCCATTCTGAGCTTCTACAGACCACTAATAACCGCTATCTTTTATTTGCAATTGGAAAATTAACAATTTCTCGTTAGACCAAGGGAAGAAACCGAAATAATACACTTGATATGTTATTCGTGAGTTTCATTCCTTGGCGTGATTTTCAAAAATACTGGGCAAGGGAAATAAGTTGCTTTACTATTATGCTTTTATTATTATTTTACAAAAGTCACTAAGTATAATATTTTAGTTGACTATTTATTATTAGACTAATATGTTACGTTAGATTCTCTAGGATTTTGGCGTTTTCTGTGATAATTAGCTTATTTCTTTATGCTATTCTATTACTTCTATAGCATTTTTAACCATTATGTGTTCTCACTTCATTTAATGAGGTATCTGATTTAACATGCATTGTGTCTTATTTACTCAAATCGTTTCGGTCTTTGGCTATAATTAAAGTGTAGTATTGCCTCTCAGTACTACACTTGGTCTGTTCAGGGGCCGAAATTATTATCAAACATCATACCTCCTCACAGTAGTTGTGGATCTGCTGGCCCACTGTGGGCAAAGGCCAATAGTGGGACAAGGGCCAATTCCACTGCGCTCCCATCCCACGTCGGCCTACCACACACGCGCTCGCGCGCACACACACACACACAGAGTTATTATTTTAAAAAAATTTTAAAATAATTCGTATATAATTTACTTTTTAGTAATTAAAGTTTCACTTTTAAACACTCAAAACCGAAAGCGTGCACGGTTCACCTCGCCCGTAGACACGTCGAAAGTACCAAAGACAACCGGAAGTACCAAAAAACGCGCGAGATTCAAATAACTACGTCAAATCAGGAGCCGCTTTTTGACGTCTTGGCGTAAGAGCTATACTCTTCATAAAGTAAAATACGACGTCACCTCGAAGCAGTGGCTCCCGAAAACGGCTTTGGTTAGGACCCCACGTACTACTATCTGGAATGTTGAACCACATCCCTCTAAAGTAGGTCTCACATCTGGCCAGGATGATCGTCTCTGGCTTGTTGAACCACATCCCTCCAGGTAGGTCTTAGAGCTGGCCAGGATGATCGTCCTGTTTTAAAAACACCCTCACAGGTAGACCTCAGATGTGAGACTGGCATGCTTCTCCCCACGGCTGGAGTGTTTACCTCAGGATTTCATACACAGGATTTCTGGCGATGTCTATCACAAACATCACTCACCGTCTCAGGACAGGGGTGAAATTGATCAGGGAAATAAAATACCGTTCTTTTTCTGTGTATTACAGTTTTGTCTAACACTTAAACATGAGCAGACACACAGACACTCAAACGTCTACATACCCACACGCCACAATATCCACATACCCACACCTACAGCATCTACATACCCACACACTCCAAAATCTATATACCCACAAACTCCAACATCTACACACCCACACACTCCAACATCTACATACCAATACACTCCAACATCTACATACCAACACACTCCAACATCTACAGACCCACACACTCCTACATCTACATACTCACACACTCCAACATCTATATATACATACACTTCAACATCTATATACCCAAACACTCTAACATCTACACACCCACACACTCCAACATCTTCATACCCACACACTCCAACATCTACATACCCACACCTCCAACATCTACACACCCTCACACTCCAACATCTAATATCCACACACTCCAACATCTACATATCCACAAACTGTAATATCTACATACTCACACACTTCAACATCGATATATACACACACTCCAACATCTACATACCCAAAAACTCTAACATATGCACACCCATACTTTCCAACATCTTCATACCCACACACTCCAACATCTACATACCCACACATTCCACCATATACTACACACACACACTCCAACATCTACATACTCACACACTCCAACATCTACATTCCCACACACTAAAAAATCTACAGACCCACACCTCCAACATCTACACACCCTCACACGCCAACATCTACATACCCACACACCAACATCTATATATATCCACACACTCCAACATCTACATACCCACACACTCCAACATCTACATTCTCTCACGCCCAATATCTACATACCAACACCTCCAACATCTACACACCCTCACACTCCACCATCTAATACCTACACACTCCAACATCTACATATCCACACACTCCAACATCTACATACCCACACACTCCAACATCTACATACCCACACACTCCAACAGCTACATATCCACACACTCCAACATCTACATACCCATACACTCCAACATCTACATACCAACACACCCCTATATCTACATACCCATACACTCCAACATCTAATACCCACACACCACAATATCTACATACCCATACACTTCAATATCTACATACCCACACAGTACAACATCTACATACCCACACGCCCCAATATCTACATTCCCACAAACTCTAGCAAGCAAACACACACATTCCCACACCTACATCCAGGTGTACACTCACTCATCCCCATCCCATCATCTTCATTTCCACGACATCATGAAGTGCCTCTCATCACATCTAATGTCTACATATATATTTTTTCGTCTTCCTCTCTCTCTCTCTCTCTCTCTCTCTCTCTCTCTCTCTCTCTCTCTCTCTCTCTCTCTCTCTCTCTCTCCTTTTTGACTGACAACACCCCGGCAGTACTCTTTCATTACACGAGCTTTATTGAGAACATAAATCCAATGGCCGTACTCGTGTTTGCCGAGTTGCCGTCTGAAGTTTCCCTAGATCAGAGGCTCGTCCCACTTTCACAGCACAGACACGGCGGATCGGCTCTCAGGAAAAAAAGGCTAGTCGTACAGTAGATGGAAGGCGATCCCCTGCTTGGTTCTGTTCTACTTGTAGATTACTGGGAATGTGTGATGTTGTTTTTCACACAAAATGGTCGCAAGCTAGAGCCCACACAGGCAATTGTCATTCAATGACAAAAACCAAGTTTGTGCAGACAAAAGGACATGACAGTCAAATTACTGTGTGAATATGTGTGTTGTATATTTCAGCTTGAAGGGTTTAGCTTATTGCTTTAGTTTATGTTGTGTGATTTCTGCATTATACATCTGACGAGATGCAGCAAAATATGCCAAGCAATAAATCGTGTAGTCTATTGTTTCTGGGTACTTTATTTTTAATTCACCCCAAACAAAAAACGCATCCCTTACAGGACTTCATTTGCATCAGTCCAGCAATCACGTCCGGTTTAGTGTTCGGTGGACTGCTGACAAAAAACGCATCCCTTACAGGACATCATTTGCATCAGTCCAGCAATCACGTCCGGTTTAGTGTTCGGTGGACTGCTGGGCCGATTGATGGAGGTTTTTACATAATTTTCTACATTTATAGTTGTATATACTATTCTACAATCATTAAGCTGTTGTGGACACTTGTTATTCGTCATTGTGGTAGTCCATGTGGTATAAGAGGCGACAATTCGGCCCACCGCGACCATACAACAACAACCCATACAAGATGCGTGCGGTGCGTGGTTGTAAAGCAAAGATGGGCAGAATAAAACCAGGCAGACCGAGATCATACTAATCAGAGGAGTCCAACAATTTTCAACCAACTTGATAGGCATATTAATTTCTGCCTACTGTGCTCGGCCGGCTTCCTGGCCTAGAGGTTAGCGACTTTTCTCCGTAATCTCGTATACTCTCGTAAGTAACGTGACGACGGTGAGAATCAGCAAAGGTTCGAAACGCGTCGATAACATACGGGGTGTGTGAGCCGGCTGCTCAGAAAGCAATGGCAAACTACTGAGCGTAATCTTGCCAAAGAAATCAACAATCAGCTGAATGATGCTGATGTTGACAGCGATGCCCTGTAAAGGATATGCAAACATTTTTCTACTGTGCTCGAATGTAAGGGGAGCGTGTTGTTGAGAAAGTGTGATGTTGAGAAAGTGATGTGTTGAGAAAGTGTGGTGTTGAGAAAGTGTGGTGTTGAGAAAGTGTGGTGTTTAGAAAGTGCGATGTTGAGAAAGTGCGGTGTTGAGAACGTGTGGTCGGGAGAAAATTATGTTCGGAAGCGCTGTTACGGGCGGCAACTGATCACTATTCTTCCATTCTTCTCTATCGATGGGAAGGTAATGATGGACAAAGTGAACTGACAACATAAATCACCGAGTCTAAACACACTTAAACTAGGCGAGTGCTGGAACTCGTTTCTCACTTGCAGGCTGCGCAATGATATAAACAGTCCGCCAAACATCGTCTCACTCCGCGCACGGTTCACGTTTTTGATGTAAACCTGGAGAAATTACCGACAGGCGACGCCGAGGCCGTGTCTGATTGCTGGCAGTCCTACTGCAGGGAACATCAAACAATGGGTTTCGTGCGCTGTTCTTTATTTTACAAATCAAGACTGGCCTTTGTGGAGATGTATGTGAGTCTGTGTGTTTAGAAGCGCGTCCATTTTTGTGTTTGTGTCTGCGTGAGTATGTGTGTGTTTATGTCTGTGTGTATATACAGAAGAATATGTCGTATTTCATGGTAACAGAAACATCAAATACAGAGGTTCTAGAGGTTGGGAATGAAAATAGAGTTTATGAAAGAAATAAATAAGAAGCAAGTGAACTATTTCGACCACGTTAAAAGACGTAACATTGTTATAAAAACCATACTGGATGGCAAGGTTGAGGGCAAGCGAGCAAGAGATAGACAACGATACAAGTGGGAAGATAACATCAATAGATGGACGAACATGAATCTCTCAGAATGTATAGTCAAGGCGAGAGACAGTGTTGAAGACCCATTGCAGCCAACCTTCATTGTGGAGACGGCACCTGAATGAGTGATTGTATGTGTGTGCATGTATGTGTGTGCATGTATGTGTGTGCATGTATGTGTGTGCATGTATGTGTGTGCATGTATGTGTGTGCATGTATGTGTGTGTGCATGTATGTGTGTGCATGTATGTGTGTGCATGTATGTGTGTGCATGTATGTGTGTGCATGTATGTGTGTGCATGTATGTGTGTGCATGTATGTGTGTGTGCATGTATGTGTGTGTGCATGTATGTGTGTGCATGTATATGTGTGCATGTATGTGTGTGTGCATGTATGTGTGTGTGCATGTATGTGTGTGCATGTATGTGTGTGTGCATGTATGTGTGTGTGCATGTATGTGTGTGCATGTATGTGTGTGTGCATGTATGTGTGTGTGCATGTATGTGTGTGTGCATGTATGTGTGTGCATGTATGTGTGTGTGCATGTATGTGTGTGCATGTATGTGTGTGCATGTATGTGTGTGCATGTATGTGTGTGCATGTATGTGTGTGCATGTTTGTGTGTGTGCATGTATGTGTGTGCATGTATGTGTGTGTGCATGTATGTGTGTGTGCATGTATGTGTGTGCATGTAGTGTGTGCATGTTGTGTGGCATGTATGGTGTGTGCATGTATGTGTGTGCATGTATGTGTGTGTGCATGTATGTGTGTGCATGTATGTGGTGTGCATGTATGTGTGTGTGCATGTAGTGTGTGCATGTATGTGTGTGCATGTATGTGTGTGTGCATGTATGTGTGTGCATGTATGTGTGTGCATGTATGTGTGTGTGCATGTATGTGTGTGTGCATGTATGTGTGTGTGCATGTATGTGTGTGTGCATGTATGTGTGTGTGCATGTATGTGTGTGCATGTATGTGTGTGTGCATGTATGTGTGTGCATGTATGTGTGTGTGCATGTATGTGTGTGTGCATGTATGTGTGTGTGCATGTATGTGGTGTGTGCATGTATGTGTGTGCATGTATGTGATGTGCATGTATGTGTGTGCATGTATGTGTGTGTGCATGTATTGTGTGTGCATGTATGTGTGTTGCATGTATGTGTGTGTGCATGTATGTGTGTGCATGTATGTGTGTGCATGTATGTGTGTGTGCATGTATGTGTGTGCATGTATGTGTGTGCATGTATGTGTGTGTGCATGTATGTGTGTGTGCATGTATGTGTGTGTGCATGTATGTGTGTGTGCATGTATGTGTGTGCATGTATGTGTGTGTGGCATGTATGTGTGTGTGCATGTATGTGTGTGTGCATGTATGTGTGTGTGCATGTATGTGTGTGTGCATGTATGTGTGTGTGCATGTATGTGTGTGTGCATGTATGTGTGTGTGCATGTATGTGTGTGTGCATGTATGTGTGTGTGCATGTATGTGTGTGTGATGTATGTGTGTGTGCATGTATGTGTGTGCATGTATGTGTGTGTGCATGTATGTGTGTGCATGTATGTGTGTGTGCATGTATGTGTGTGTGCATGTATGTGTGTGTGCATGTATGTGTGTGCATTTCTATGTGTGTGTGCATGTATGTGTGTGCATGTATGTGTGTGTGCATGTATGTGTGTGTGCATGTATGTGTGTGTGCATGTATGTGTGTGTGCATGTATGTGTGTGCTGTATGTGTGTGTGCATGTATGTGTGTGTGCATGTATGTGTGTGTGCATGTATGTGTGTGTGCATGTATGTGTGTGTGCATGTATGCATGTTGTGTTGCATGTAGTGGCTGTATGTGTGTGTGCATGTATGTGTGTGTGCATGTATGTGTGTGCATGTATGTGTGTGTGCATGTATGTGTGTGTGCATGTATGTGTGTGTGGCATGTATGTGTGTGTGCATTTATGTGTGTGTGCAATGTATGTGTGTGTGCATGTATGTGTGTGTGCATGTATGTGTGTGCATGTATGTGTGTGTGCATGTATGTGTGTACATGTCTGTGTGTGTGTGTGTGTGTTTTTTTATGCGTGTTTACTTGTATGTCTGTGTGCATCTAGTGCGTGTGTATGCGTGTGTATGCGTTTATGTCCGTACATGTGTGTGCCGGTCGGGTGGTCAAGGGTTCGAATCTGTGTGAAGGCGGATGTTCACAACTGACCCGGCATGCACTGGGGACCAGGAAATGTATTGGTGAGTAAAGGCGGCCCGTGTGGTAGTCATCACATCAGCCACCTAGTGCCGGTTGGTCTACAGATTGTGAAAATAGTATGGATTTTTTTTTGCCTGGCCATGCGTGAGTGTGGTGGAATGAACACACTGATAGGCTGGAAGGGAATGCACCTCTTGGTGGTCGATTACCTATGGACAAGGGAAAGGTGGTCGTGCACCTGTGGGAGAAGGTGCAGGAACAGATTGAGAATCCGTATGTGAAAAAGATGAGATTGAGGGGGGATTGGCAGGAGGTCTGGCAGAATCTCAAAACTGAGGGGGAAGACCAGGAGAACTTTCAATCAGATAGCGGTGGGAAAGATTAGTAGTGTGACTCTTCACTGGCTGTTGAACGAGAGGACGGAACGCATATGGGAATGTCCTGAGTACAGTCATGTCGGTTCTTAGCTCAACTCAACTCAACACAACTCATGGATATACCATTGTATGCCAGCAATAACTTCGCGTGCATCTTTAATAGCGAATTAACACTCAGAGAGAAAACCATGGAAATAACCATAAATATTTAACAATACATTAACGCTCAGAGAGAAAACCATCTGAATGAACATTAAATAAGCTTTCAGAGAGATAAACATAACATGTCATATTAAATTAATAATCACACAGAAAACCGTGAAATTTAACAATTTAAAAAAAAAACAGAGAGAAAAACGGGTAAATTAACATTAAACTAATACTTATACATAGAAAATCATGCAAATTAACAACTAAATCAGAAAACAACCCTCAATGAAAATTCCACGACTTTTAAACCTAAATTAACTAATTCAACACCAAACAAAAGGTAGGTTTGGACCACACATGGTACACAATCACATAAACAAGTATTATAAAGTTAATATCCATTCACTAAGCTTTAAAATTAAGGGAGATATATTATCCTCTGGCAGGGGTTACTAATGCTATTCGTAATCTCGCATACCGCGTTCGAGACACAACTGCGGGCGATTTGGAAGCAGAACTCCTTGCGTTGGTTTCCCTACAAAGATATCAGTGCCGGTAGTTCAGACAGCAATTGCAAACTACTGAACGTAAACTTGATAAGAAATCACAAACAGCCCAAACATGTTGGGGTTGACTGCGACGTTATGAAAAGGACATGTAACTAACTTTTGTTTTTATTCTTCAGCAATTAATCAGTTAAAAAATATGACTCGTGTTAGATTGCAGATTGGTTCTGCAATAATGAATAGTAATCTGTGTGTTAACATGTGGTGGAACATCAGTCACGAGTTATCTGAAGCAATTATTTTCAAATAAGAATGCCCAATCAGTTCTTGACATGTCCAGAAATGCGATAAGCAGGATTTGTGGCGCCATCACTAAGGTGATACAGAATTCACACACACCCTAGCTGGCTGCCACATCCGTGGCTTGGGATTCTGTTAACTGTACATATACCCCCTGCTGCTAGGACACCATGTCCTAGGTCCTTAAACGCTGAGCTCATTGTTATAGTCTTGTTAAAAACGGCTGCTAAACGTCAAAGGAGATTGATCGATTTCCGATGTGGGTCCAGAGCTGTGAATAGACATTGCTTTCCCCTGATCAAATCTTCTTGTTTCTGAGCGCTACATGTTGGCAGTTCATTCTCCTCGGCTTCCATTTTCAGAACTCGATAACAACGTTCAGCTATCATTCTTTCCGCTGGACGACAGATATATCATTCTGATTGCTTTCTCCTCACTTTCCGTGTGGGTTTCTCCACACTCTCCGTGTATACTTCTCTACACTCTCTGTGTATATTTCTCTACACCCTATGTGTGCTTGTCCCTACACTATCGATGTATATTTCTCTACACTCTCCGTGTATATTTCTCTACATATACATCTCTACACTCTCTGTGTATATTTCTCTACACTCTATGTGTGCTTGTCTCTACACTATCGATGTATATTTCTCTACACTCTCCGTGTATATTTCTCTACACTCTCCGTGTATATTTATCTACACTATCCGTGTATATTTCTCTACACCCTATGTATGCTTGTCTCTACACTATAGGTGTATATTTCTCTACACTCTCCGTGTATATTTCTCTACACTCTCCGTGTATATTTCTCTACACCCGATGTGTGCTTGCCTCTACACTATCGGTGTACATTTCTTTACACTCTCCGTATATATTTCTCTACACTCTCCGTGTATATTTCTCTACACTCTCCGTGTATATTTCTCTACACTCTCCGTGTATTTTCTCTACACTCTCCGTGTATATTTCTCTGCACTTTCCGTGTATATTTCTTTACACCCTATGTGTGTTTTTTTCTACACTATCGGTGTATATTTCTCTATATTCTCCACACATATTTATCTACACTCTCCGAGTATATTTCTCTATACTCTCCATGTATATTTCTTTACACCCTATGTGTGCTTGTCTCTATACTATCGGTGTATATTTCTCTACACTCTCCGTGTGTACTTCTCTACACTCTCCGTATATATTTCTCTACACTCTCCGTGTATATTTCTCTACACCCTATGTGTGCTTGTCTCTACACTATCGGTATATATTTCTCTACACTCTCCGTGTATATTTCTCTAACTCTCCATGTATATTTCTCCACATTTTCCTTGTATATTTATCCACACTTTTCATGTCCAACTTACCCACAACACCATGTCCAACTTCTCTAAAGCACCACGAAAAACTTCCCTAAAGCACTATTTTCCACTTCCCTACAACACTATATCCCAATTCCCTACAACATCATGCCCCACTTCCCTAAAATAGCATGTCCCACTTCCCTACAACACCATGTCCCACTTCCCTACAACACTATATCCCAATTCCCTACAACATCATGCCCCACTTCCCTAAAATAGCATGTCCTACTTCCCTACAACACCATATCCCACTTCCCTACAACACTATATCCCAATTCCCTACACCACCATGTCCCACTTCCCTACAACACTATATCCAAATTCCCTACAACACCATGTCCCACTTCCCTACAACACTATATCCCAATTCCCTACAACACCATGTCCCACTTCCCTACAACACTATATCCCAATTCCCTACAACATCATGTCCCACTTCCCTACAACACTATATCCCAATTCCCTACAACATCATGTCCAACTTCCCTAAAACACTATATCCCAATTCCCTACAACACCATGTCCCACTTCCCTACAAAACTATATCCCACTTCCCTACAACACCATGTCCCATTTCCCTACACCACCATGTCCCACTTCCCTACAACACTATATCCCAATTCCCTACAACATCATGTCCCACTTCCCTACAACACTATATCCCAATTCCCTACAACACCATGTCTCACTTCCCTACAACACTATATCCCAATTCCCTACAACATCATGCCCCACTTCCCTAAATTAGCATGTCCTACTTCCCTACAACACCATGTCCCACTTCCCTACAACACTATATCCCAATTCCCTACAATATCATGTCCCACTTCCCTATAACACTATATCCCAATTCCCTACAACACCATGTCCCACTTCCCTACAACACTATATCCCAATTTCCTACAACATCATGTCCCACTTCCCTACAACACTATATCGCAATTCCCTACAACACCATGTCTCACTTCCCTACAACACTATATCCCAATTCCCTACAACACCATGTCTCACTTCCCTACAACACTATATCCCAATTCCCTACAACATCATGTCCCACTTCCCTAAAACACTATATCCCAATTCCCTACAACATCATATCCCACTTCCCTACAACACTATATCGCAATTCCCTACAACATCATGTCCCACTTCCCTACAACACTATATCCCAATTCCCTACAACATCATGTCCCACTTCCCCACAACACTATATCGCAATTCCCTACAACACCATGTCCCACTTCCCTACAACACTATATCCCAATTCCCTACAACACCATGTCTAACTTCAATACAAAATCATGTTCTACTTCCCTACAACACCATGTCCCACTTCCCTACAATACTATATCCCAATTCCTTACAACATTATGTCCCACTTCCCTACAACTCTATATCGCAATTCCCTACAACACCATGTCCCACGTCCCTACAACACTATATCCCAATTCTCTACAACATCATGTCCCACTTCCCTACAACACTATATCCCAATTCCCTACAACATCATGTCCCACTTCCCTAAAATAGCATGTCCTACTTCCCTACAACACCATGTCCCACTTCCCTACAACACTATATCCCAATTCCCTACAATATCATGTCCCACTTCCCTACAACACTATATCGCAATTCCCTACAACACCATGTCCCACTTCCCTACAACACTATATCCCAATTCCCTACAACATCATGTCCCACTTCCCTACAACACTATATCGCAATTTCCTACAACACCATGTCTCACTTCCCTACAACACTATATCCCAATTCCCTACAACACCATGTCTCACTTCCCTACAACACTATATCCCGATTCCCTACAACATCATGTCCCACTTCCCTACAACACTATATCCCAATTCCCTACAACATCATATCCCACTTCCCTACAACACTATATCGCAATTCCCTACAACATCATGTCCCACTTCCCTACAACATTATATCCCAATTCCCTACAACACCATGTCCCACTTCCCTACAACACTATATCCAAATTCCCTACAACACCATGTCTCACTTCCCTACAAAATCATGTTCTAATTCCCTACAACACCATGTCCCACTTCCCTACAACACTATATCCCAATTCCCTACAACATCATGTCCCACTTCCCTACAACACTATATCGCAATTCCCTACAACACCATGTCCCACGTCCCTACAACACTATATCCCAATTCCCTACAACATCATGTCCCACTTCCCTACACCACTATATCCCAATTCCCTACAACATCATGTCCCACTTCCCTACAACACTATATCCCAATTCCCTACAACATCATGTCCCACTTCCCTACAACACTATATCCCAATTCCCTACAACATCATGTCCCACTTCCCTACAACACTATATCCCAATTCCCTACAACATCATGTCCCACTTCCCTACAACACTATATCGCAATTCCCTACAACACCATGTCCCACTTCCCTACATTACTATATCCCAATTCCCTACAACACCATGTCCCACTTCCCTACAACACTATATCCCAATTCCCTATAACATCATGTCCCACTTCCCTACAACACTATATCGCAATTCCCTACAACACTATATCGCAATTCCCTACAACATCATGTCCCACTTCCCTACAACACTATATCCCAATTCCCTACAACACCATGTCCCACTTCCCTGCAACACTATATTGCAATTCCCTACAACACCATGTCCCACTTCCCTACAACACTATATCCCAATTCCCTACAACATCATGTCCCACTTCCCTACAACACTATATCGCAATTCCCTACAACACCATGTCTCACTTCCCTACAACACTATATCCCAATTCCCTAAAAATCATGTCTCACTTCCCTACAACACTATATCCCAATTCCCTACAAAATCATGTTCTACTTCCCTACAACACCATGTCCTACTTCCCTACAACACCATGTCCTACTTCCCTACAACACTATATCCCAATTCCCTACAACATCATGTCCAACTTCCCTACAACATCATGTCCCACCATGTTCCACTTCCCTACAACATCATGTCCAACTTCCCTACAACATCATGTCCCACTTTCCTAAAACTTCATTTCCCTCTTCCCCACATCATCATGTCCTACGTCCCTACAACTCCATGTCCTCAATTCCCTACAACATCATGCTCCACTTCCCTACAACACTATGTCCCACTTCCCTAAAACATCATGTCCCACTTCTATCTAACAAAGTGTCCCTCTTCCCTACAATACAATGAACCCCTCCCCCTCCCCAACCGACCCCATTCCTAGGACACAATGTCTCACACTCCATTCCTACAAACAAAATGTCCCTCTTCCCTACAACACAGTGCTACCCTCACCCTCCATCACTACAAACAAAATGTCCCACTTCCCTACAACAGCATGTCCCACTTCCCTACAATATCATGTCCAACTTCATTACAACAAAGTGTCCCTCGTCCCTACAATACAATTACCCCCCCCCCCCCCCCTCCATCGCCCGACTCCATTCCAGCTACACAATGTCTCACACACTCCAGTTCTACAAACAAAATGTCCCTCTTCCCTACAACACAATGCCCCCCTCCCCCCTCCACGCCTACAACAAAATGTAAAATGTCTCTCTCTTGCCTATATAGCAATGTCTCTTCCCCCCCCCCCCCCCCCCCCCCCAACATTACGCCACACTACTTGTATATCCTGAGCTATTCTCACTCCCCCAACTCCATCCGTTGTGAAACTAGCGAGTTTCTGGCCAAGATGTGAGAGGAAACTTGTGAAGCTCTCACTGTGTCCCCGTGAGTGCTGTATATCCTTGTGAGTGATGTATGACCCCGGCTGTGATGTCCTCCACAGTCCAGTAATAGATGCATCAAGTATTTTAAGACGACTTTCGAGTTGCTAAGCCGAGCCTGGTCGATACGGTTGGCTTCTCAACATTTACAAACACAAGATTAATACGTTCTTATCAAAACTTAATGATGTATAGGAGATGAGGGGTGCAGTGGCTAGTTGAAGCCTGCAAATGATGTGAAATGATGATAAGTGTAAATTACACGAGAAGAAATGTTTGGAAATATCTCGAAGGAATATTTTATTTATATATTGAAGTGTTTTCTAAATCATTCGTGAAGTTCGTGTTATTTTCGTGATATTGTGAAGAGGTAAATATATGAGAGATGAAATGTGGCCTTGAGAAATGACATGTGGAAAAATAAAATGATATGTGTGTGGGCAGAAATAGATATATGGTGGTAGAAATAGATATATGGTGAGAGAAACAGATATATGGGGTATAAAATAAATATAAGCGAAAAGAAAATAGGCTGGAAGAAAAATATATATGCAGGAAAAAAATAGATATCTTCAGGAAGGCAGAAATACCAAGCAGGAATATATATATATATAGTCCTCTAAAAATGCTGGAGAGTTTTGGTCATAGACTATAACTTTAAGAAGGGAAAATCCCAACTGCACCTCCCGTGGTAGAGGATGGGAAACACACCACGGTGTGGCTAACACAGCTCTGGGGACCGAGTATCCACCGGAATAAGTGGACAACTCTGCAGCTGAGCAGAGCAGGGCACTCACTTGTCTTGACAGTCGGAAATGACTGTCAAAGGCAGAGGTAAAAGACCCCCATGTGGATGTGGAAGTCAAGGGGAAACCACCAGATTATCTTCCTAAGACTTCATGGCGAAACAAATTTCAGAGTTAGTGAACGACGTTAACGGCTGTCTTAGGGCATCCTCGTCCGGTAGGGACAGTCATGAGCCACAGGTGACACCAGACCGTCATCCAGCTACTGATGGCAATATAATAACTAAAATAAACAAATTTAGAGTAGGAACATGGAATGTTAGGACATTAAATGAGCTAGGAAAGTTGAACAATGTTCTAAGAGAGATGGATAGCATGAAAATGAATATACTAGGCGTAAGTGAGATGAGATGGAAGGGATCGGGCAAAATTATAGCTGACAACCACACAATAATTTATTCTGGAGGAGATACACATGAAAAAGGTGTAGGAATAATATTAGATGAAAAAACAGCCAAATCAATTAATGGATACTGGTGTATTTCAGATAGAGCTGTAATGGTCAAAATCAAAGGCAAACCAATATATAAATATCATACACGTACATGCACTAACATCAAGCAGTAGTGATGAAGAAATACAACACTTTTACGACGAAATAGACATGGCGATGGCTCAAATTGGATCACAAGAAATAAAAATAATACTTGGAGATTTTAATGCAAAAGTAGGAAAGGGGAAAATGGAGGATGTAGTGGGTAATTATGGTTTAGGTACAAGAAATGAAAGAGGAGAAAAACTAATAGAATGGGCAAATATCAATGATATGATAATTGGGAACACATGGTTTAAACACCATAAAAGACGACTATACACATGGAAAAGCCCTGATAAGAAAATACGCAACCAAATTGACTACATACTTATTAATAATAGATTTAGAAATGCTTTAATTAATGTAAAGACAATGCCTGGTGCTGACTGTAATAGTGATCATGTACCACTATGCGGACAAATAAAAGTAAGATTAAAGAGAGGGGAAAAAATGGTTAAGAAAGTGAGACTTAATAAAGAGATTCTGAAAGTAGATAAAGAAATTCAAGAACAATACAGAGTGACTGTGAAAAATAGATACCATGCAATAGCTAAAATACAGAGTATAAATGAACAATGGGAAATGTTAAGGGACTCCATTCATCAAACTAGCAAAGAAATATTACCGGAGAGAAGCCAAATAGCTAAGAAACAATGGATGAATAAAGAAATCTTAATGTTGATGGACAAAAGAAAACAGAGTAAAATTGACAAACAAGAATTACGCTATGATACATAAAGAAATAAAAGATAAATGTGTGAAGTCAAAAGAAAGTTGGTTAACGAACAGTGCAAAACAATTTAATTAAATTCCATTAAAGATACAAAAGATATGCACAGACACTTCAGTGAGCTCACGGGAAGAAAAATTAGACTAAATACAGGGTGTTTTAAATAAAAAAACAGGAAAGATAATATTGGAAGAAGGTGCTATAATTAAGAGGTGGGATGAGTATATAAGAGAATTATATGATGGAGAAAGGGAAGAATTAACGGAAGGAAGTAGATTAGAATTCCTATTCTAAAAGAAGAAGTCGCTGACGATATAAAACATATGAAGAAAGGAAAAACTGCTGGGCCAGATGAAATCACAATAGAAGAATTAGAAGTATTGGGACAATTTGGAGTAGATATATTAACCAAAATGTTGAATGATATTTACAGCAGTGGATATTTAACGAGCGATATGCTGAATGAAATCTGTATTTTTAGCTATACCAAAAACAACAGGAGCAATTGAATGTGAAGATTTTCGTACAATTAATCTCATAAACCATATCACTAAGCTTCTACTCAGAATCATAATGAGAAGAACCAGAAAGAAAATGAAAAAAAAATTAGTGTAGAACAGTATGGATTTGTGGAGAGAAAGGGCGCAAACAATGCAATATATACATTACGGACACTAATAGAAAGGTCAATAGAGAAACAGAGAGACATATATTTGTGCTTCATAGATTATACTAAGGCATTTGATAAAATAAAACATGATGAACTCATTAAAATGTTGGAAGATATCAACATTGATGGGAAAGATTTAAGGATGATAAAGAATATTTACTGGAACCAAGTAGCAGCAATTAAAATGGGAAATAAAGAGGTGTAGTTACGAACAGATAAAGCTAGGAGTACGACAGGGGTGTGTCTTGTCACAAGATCTCTTTTCCCTATATAGCAAAGTAATAATGAGAGAGATCAAAGAGATGCCAGGAATACTAGTTGGAGGTTATAATATAAATAATATACGCTATGCATATAACACAGCATTGGTGGCGGATAATTCAACAGACCTACAACAATTATTAGACGTTGTAGTAACAGAGAGTGCAAGGAAAGGACTCTCCTTGAATATCAAGAAAACAGTAACAATGGCGATATCAAAGAAAATGGCGATACCAAAATGTGACATAGAAATAGAAAGGAAAATTCTTAACCAAGTGGATAATTTTCAATACCTAGGTGCATTTATAACATCAGATGGACGCTGTACAATAGAGATTAAGAGCAGAATAGGGCAAGCAAAGGCCGCATTTAAGAAAATGAAGAATATCTTATGCAATAAGTCACTATCACTGAATGTAAGAAAGAGAGTGCTGAAATGCTATGTAGAACAAGTTTTACTGTATGGCAGTGAATCTTGGAATGTAAATGAACAAATTAAGAAGAAATTAGAAGCAACAGAGATGTGGTTCCTGAGACGAATGTTGCGAACTCCTTGGACTGCCAGAGTAACTAACAACGACTGCCTGATACAGGCTAGTGAAACTAGAACTTTATATACAACAATAAGAAAGAGACAAAAAGCTTTCTTCGGTCATGAGATGAGAAGAGAGGCATTGGAGATCATCGTGACAACTGGAAAGATCGAGGAGAAGAGAGGCAGAGGCAGACCAAGAGAAATTATTCTGGATGGATTGAGACGGT
>JACEFZ010026976.1:150000-202500 GCA_014155875.1 Cepaea nemoralis | reverse complement strand
ATTAAGACTGTAATGATATTAGTAATAATGATGATGATGATGGCGGCGACGACGATTATTATTATTATTATTATTAATTATTATTATTATTATTGTGATGTCACTGGCAAAAAGCATAAATATTACAATATACACACCTTCAGGGGATGGTTTCAAGATGTGACCGAACTTCCTGTGTGTCTCCGGATAACTCTGAGCAACCAGCAATCCCCAGGCTGCTCTCACGATCCTGTGCAAATGTCAATTTGAGTATCTTTAGTTGCAGCAAGACTCCTGATCCGTGCAACAATCAGAGGCTGGGGTATTTTGAACTCGGCTCAATGATAGTCTTGATATGTTGTGAATGTGTCTGTATTTGTGTGTGTTTGTGTGTATGTGTGAGTTTACATGTGTGTGTAAGTGTGGGGGTGATGCGGTTGGAAGTGTAGAGTGGAAGTGCTGATTATTGTGGCGGTTTGGAGCGTTTCTTAGAAGCGTGGTTTGGAAAGGTTGCTTGCAGCTTAGGAGTGCGGTTTAGGAGCGTGGTTTTGGAAGGTTGTTTATGACCGTTGGTTGAGAGTTCCACTTCTGAATATTTGGTAGCTTAGCTTGTTCAAAGACTTGAAGGAGAGTTGTTTAGTAGCGTGGTTTGGCAACGTCATGAAAAGCTCTATTTGGTAGCTCGGTTTGGCTAATGTCTGAAAGAGCGTTATTTAGTTTGGTAGCTTTGCAACGCGCTGTTTATTAGCGTGGCTCAGCAACGTGCTAAAGAGCGTTGTTTATTAGCGTTACTTGGCAACATGTAAGGTAAGCCACTTTTCGTTGTGGTTTTAGAACCGCCTGAGAGAGGAGAGTTTAGTCTTGTATTGTAGAAGTGCCGCTTGCAAGCACAGTTTAGCACCGTTATATGACAGAGCGTTGACTGGGAGCGTTGAAGCATATAACTTTGAGAGCGTTACTTGAGAGCGTAGATCATCGGTGTTGATGGAGCGTGAGTTTGAGAAACTCTAGCGATGCACTTTTAAACGAACACTGTTTATGCAAAACCAAAACCAGCCACACACTTCTTCCTCCTCTTCTTCTTGCAATCAATTGTTTGTTGGTTGTACCCTCACACG
Source organism: Cepaea nemoralis (assembly GCA_014155875.1). Classification (NCBI taxonomy): domain Eukaryota; kingdom Metazoa; phylum Mollusca; class Gastropoda; order Stylommatophora; family Helicidae; genus Cepaea; species Cepaea nemoralis. The sequence continues at coordinate 201,403 of JACEFZ010026976.1, read as the reverse complement.
AGCTCTCATGTCGACCTGGGGCGGGTATTAAAGAGTTGCTTTTGTGTTCCAGACGCTTGAAGCTGACCTCACGTAAAGTTTTGTTCCAGGCAGTTTGAAGTTGACCTCACATACAGTTGTGTTCCATTAACTCTGTTCTACTTTGATTATAAAGCCAAACCGAACAACTCGTTGACATTTGACCTGTGAAGATATGAAAGGAGATGTATTACTACGCTTCACGTTTAGTAAACATAGAAACTGGCACAAGTGTATTTACATGTAAGTAAGTAAAGTAAGCCGGTCTTCCTGCCTAGGGTTAGCGACTTTCTACGTAATCCCGTTTATCCACGTGAGCAAACGCAGCTGCGTGAGAATCGGTAGAGATTCTCGCCGCGCCCGTTACTTACGGGATATGTGAGCTGGCCGCTCAGGAAGCAACGGCAAACTACTGAGCGTAATCTTGCCAAGAAATCAACAACAACGGTAAAATGCTTGTGTTGACAGCGATGTACTGTAATAGGATATGCGAAAAAAAAAGTTAAGTAAACAAACTTACAATACTCAATTCTAGCGTTAAATCAGACCACATCACGAAGATTTTGCAAAGAATTATAATGAAAAGAGTTAGGAAGAAAATGCAACCCAAAATTGGAGAAGAACAATGTGGGTTTGTAGAAGACAAGGGTACAGTAGGGTACGTGCTAAGAACAGTAACTGCACGTTCTATAGAAATAAATAAAGACAAACGTCTTTGCTTTATTGACTACACAAAGGTTTTCGATAGAGTAAGACATGTCAAGATGATAGAGATGCCTGCAAATCTACTAATTTATGGCAAGGACCTTAGACGTGTAAAAAACATATATTGGAAACAACAAGCTGCCATCAGAATTGATAATAAAGTAGGTCAATATCTGCCCATTAAGAGAGGTGTGAGACAGGGATGTGTAATGTCTACAGATCTGTTTTCCCTGTATAGTGAAAATATTTTCAGAAATGTACAAAATATAAAATTAATCATAATTTGATGTAGAAAATCAGTAACATTAGATATGCAGATGATATAGTATTGATTGCAGACAGTAAGCAGGATCTGCAACATTTAGTAGATGCGGCTGTTGAACACAGTGAACAACTAAGGTTAAAATTAAATTGTAAGATGACGCATATTATGGTCGTCACTGGGAATAACGAAATACCACAATGTGTTGTTTGTTCATCAAGAATGATGATGACCATTCATTTCATCCAGTAGGATTGAAAGTATTGAGCCATGAGTTCTAAGATGGCTGATAAGGCCTATTTTGGCTCGAAATATTCTTTGACAATGTGGATAAAGAATGCTTGACGTTCCAGGAGGTGGATCTCCTGCAGTGGTTTTTTTTATGTCCAGCCACTTCTTCACAGCTCTTACAGTCCTGGTTGCTTCACAAGTGACAGTACCCTTGCGTAATGATGTACGCCACGAATTTTGATCTTTGGCAGCAGTCTCCCAGGTGTCAAGATGAAATCCAAAAGCTTTCAGTGAGATTTTCAGTATCTGTAAAGCGTTTCATCTGGCCGCCTTGGCAGCGTTTACCGCAACGCAACTCGCCGTAAAAAAAAAAAAAATTCGTTAAGGAGCCTGTGATCTGGCATGCGAGTTAAGTGACCAGCCCAGCGAATCTGATTCTTCATTAGTAGAGTGTGGATACTGGGCATTGACACGCTTTCTAGGACTTCAGTGTCTGGGACCTTGTCTTGCCCTTTAATCTTCAATAGCTTCCTAAGGCAGACTCTGTGGAAGTGGTTTAATTTCCTAGCGTGTCGCTGATAAGCAGTCCAGGTTTGGTAAGCATATAGCAGTGTGGATAATACAACTGCTTTGTAGCCTTTCATCTTTGTTTGCAGGCTTATTCCATTTCTGTCCCACATATTCTTGTACAATCTGCTAAAAGCCGCGCTGGCCTTGGAGATTCTTGCATTCCCTTCGTCATCAATTATGGCAGCTTGTGACACAGTGCTGCCAAGATAGGTGAATTTGTCCATAACACTTAGTCTATGACCGTTCACCTTGATATTAGGCATAGTGTGATTGTTCCCTGGAGCTGGCTGGTACATAACTACAGTCTTCTCCAAGTTGATATTGAGCCCAAAGTTGGTTAAGGCTTATGAGAATGCTGAAACATTATGTTGCATGTCTATCTCTGAGTTGGCATATAGAGCGCAATCATCAGCAAACAAGAGCTCTCTGATGGTGTCGCTGTTAGTTTGGGTTTTAGCTTTCAACCATCTGAGATTGAACAACTTTCCATCCATGCGGTAGTTGATGTCTATTCCAATGTCGTCGTTCTCGAAGGCATTCACCAGCATGGCTGAAAACACGAGGCTGAACAGTGTTGGTGCCAGGACACATCCTTGCTTCACTCTATTGGTGACAGGAAAGGACTCAGACAGTTCACCATTTTCCTGTACTACAATGTAATATACAGGTAAATTCTTAAACTAGTGAATCAGTACAAACATCTTGGAACATCTGATGGGAGATGCCTTGAAGAGATTAGAACAAGAATCGCCATGGCGAAGGTAGTCTTTAGCAAGATGAAAAACATACTGACCAATAAAAAGATGTCATTTGCAACGAGAAAAAGAGTGTTGAAGTGCTACATAGAATCTGTACTTTTGTATGGATGTGACGCGTGGACAATGAGCAGTCAAGCTGGAAAAAAACATCTGACGGCTGTGGAAATGTGTTTTCTGAGGATAATGCAAAGAATACCACGGACAAACAGAAAAACCAGTGACCAAGTAATACAAGAAACAAATGAAAATCGAAAATTGATTAAAGAAACTAGACGTAGACAGACAACATGTTTTGCACATGTTATGAGAATAAATAAATTAGAGAACTTGGTGACAACTGGCAAGAGAACAAAGGAATGACAGAGAAGTAAATATCTGGACGGTTTGACTACTTGGCATGGTCGAGACAAGAATACTGAGATGATCCACGACTCTGGTGATAGAGTGAAATGGCGAATCGTGACCGCCCACGCTTACCGACATGGCACGTGATGGATGGATGGATCTGTGTTTGGACCCGCTTGTTATGACCTATGTATAGATTCGCTTGTTATGAGCTACGAGTATGTGTAGGCTCAATTGTTATGACCTATGTGTAGATTCCCTTGTTATGAGCTACGAGTATGTGTAGACTCAGATATTATGACCTATGTGTAGATTCGCATGTTATGAGCTATGTGTAGACTTAGTTGTTATGACCTATGTGTAGATTCGCTTGTTATGAGCTATGTGAAGACTCAATTGTTATGACCTATGTTTGGACCTACTTGTCATGATCCATGTTTGGGTCTACTTTTTATGACCTATGTGTAGACCCACTTGTTATGATCTCTTCACTACACCACCATTTCCCACTTCCCTACGCCACAATGTCCCACTTCCCTACACCACCATGTCCCGCTTCCCTACACCACCATGTCCCACTTCCCTATACCATCATGTCCCACTTCCCTACATCGCCATGTCCCACTTCCCTATACCACCACGTTCCACTTCCCTACATCACCATGTCCGGCTTCCCTACGCCACCAACGCCACTTCCTAGCTAGCTAGACGTTCCCACAATGAAAAGTCGCTTAAAAGTCGATTAAAAGTCGACAAGGTCGACTTCATAGCACCGGGTTTTATCCCATATGGCTCAGTCTCTTTCCACAGCGCGGGAAGCGTCACACAAAGCACGAACTCCGTAGCTTTTAGCGACGACCCACAGGAGTATCCGAAACATTTAACTCGTAAACCGAAGGGTGCGGCCCGGAATCGAACCCACAACCTTCGGAGCACGAGTCAAACGGCTTGACCACTTCGCCACAATACTAAAAACATCTAAATATGCTAGCCAGACGATCCCACACAACTATAAACATCTAAATATGCCAGCTAGCCGTATCCACACAACTTTAAACATCTAAATATGCCAGCTAGACGTTCTCACACAACTACAAACATCTACGTATGCCAGCTAGCCGTACCCACAAAACTACAAACAACCAATCCGCGATATGTTAATCTGCAGTGAACGCAAATGGACCATAACTGAAACAAACATATATGATCTATTTTCGTGTACCAGATTTCCTCGGTAAGTGAAACTATTGACACATTTGAAAGCGTTTGGTAAGTAGCCAAATTTGTTGGCCGCGTGACGTGCAGTCTGGCAATTTGTACACTTTTAAGAAAATATCGGGTTACGGGGTCAATGGGGAAATGTCGGAATTTTCGTGTTGATCATGTAGTGAGGAAATTGTTGTCCCGCTCGCTCAACTTCTCTCTCGGGTATTTTAGACGAAGATTTAGCATGGTCGTGTCAGGAAATCATTTCCACGGTGCTCATAAATCTATTTATTAGACGTCGAATTATGACAGTATGAGGTCATGTCTTCACCCTCCTGTCCGACCTGGCAAAAGTCTAACCACACTCTAGACCGATCGGCCATCTTGTTGTGGGGGTCTAGTACTGTCAAACAATCTATTTTAGAACACGCACGGACAAAGAGTTGACATACTAGTGTCACTTATTTCTGAAATACATGTACGACAGTAGACGGATGTGGTCATTATTTCTTAAATACATGTACGACAGTAGACTGATGGGGTCATTATTTCTGAAATACATGTACGACAGTAGAATGATGGGGTCATTATTTCTGAAATACATGTACGACAGTAGACTGATGTGGTATTCATTTCTTAAATATATGTACGATAGTAGACTGATGTAGTCATTATTCCTTAAATACATGTACGACAGTAGACAGATGTGGTTATTATTTCTGAAATACATGTACACAGTAGTCTGATTGACTTGACTTGATTCGTAAAGAAAAATTCCAAATTCGGCCTCGTTCAACCTGCTTCTTCAGCGTTGGATAAAGTTGAGATCCGTAGTTGTGTGGTCTGTTAGTCCTAATTCGGACTGGCTATATTGGTTGCACGACTCTGGTGATTGAGTGAAATGGCGAGTCATGACCTCCCACGCTTTCCGGCATGGCACATGATTGATTGATTGATTGATATTGGTTCCGTTTGGTTGTCAGGAAAGATTGGTTCTTGTGCTACCTGGTAATTTTATTATTGCCTTATGTTGGTCCTGATAAAGACCGGTCTTTAGTTGGACCTACCAGGTTCCGCAGTTTTTCAATTGTTGGTTTCTTTCTCTATAAGCATTCATAAGTTTCTTGTGTTGTCTTCACCAGGACTGGTTATATTTTTGGGTTCTGTCTCAATCAATCAATCATGTGCCATGCCGGAAAGCGTGGGCGGTCATGACTCGCCATTTCACTCGATCACCAGAGTCGTGGATCAGCTCAGTGTTCCTGTCTCGTCCATGCCATGTGGCCAAGCCATCCAGGTATTTTCCTCTCGGTCTTCTGTCTATGACGGGTTACATTTTTTGTGGTCCTCCCTAGGATGTGTTCTATCTTCTGTGGTCCTCTTTAGGATTGGTTATATTTTCTGTTGTCTTCTGGGGGACTAAATATGTTTTTTGGTCCTCACTGAGGTAGGTTATAATTGTTGTGGTCCTCACCAGGACCAGCCATATTTTGTGTGATCCTCTCAAGGATTGGTTATTTCTTGTGTGGTCCTCACCGGGATTGCTCCCGGTCATGTCCAGTCCTCATAAGAACTCGATGTAGGCACAGGCCAAGAACTCAAGTGCAGTCTCAAGTTGTCCTCCTGGTTCTCCGCCCGTTCTCCAACGTTCGCTGTCAGCGCCGGTGCATGCAACAAGAAGCCGACCCGATCCACCTGCCAGCATTGTCCAGGAGCCTTCCAAGAAGAGCTAAACCATCAACAAGCCAGTCACCCGGCCGCACTCAACTGTCCCTCTCGGGACAACCAGGACATCCATCGCAAGAGAAATAGATGGATGTCCCAAAAAAAAATGGAATTTAATAACACAGAACAGAGACGAAAAAGTACGAATAGACACTACACAGATACATATATTTATGGTGAACTCTCCTCCTCTGGTTGTTATCCCCCTCCCCCCGATTATATGTCCCCCCCCCCCACCACTATGTTTTATATATATATATGTCTTCCCCTGGTTATATGACTTTCTCTGTTCGGCAGATAAACTGTCTGACCAGCCGCTGTATTTCTGGGTTGCTGTTTATGTGCAGGCACTCTGTCATTGTCATTGGGGTCTTAGTTCTGGCAAAGTATTCTCTTAGATCCCTTCGCTCAATATTGTACTCGTCGCATGTTAGTAAATAATATTCAATGGTGTTGTTTTCTAGGCATGCTATTCAGAATGGGTTTTTTTCTCTTCTATCTTTCCAGTTTCCCAGTCTGATTTTCTCAGCTTTCCGTTTGCTGGTGCTTTCATGTTGTTATTGACTTGCGACTTGTAATTGGGTTCTCCAAGTACCTGGTATGCATGTCGACCTCTAGCTCTGTATCTCCACTGTTTCCTCCATTCTTGGAGTATGTAGCTTTTGTTGACACTCTTTCCTCCTACTTTTCCTAAACATGTGCTGATTTTATTTTTGCTGGTTAGTCCTCGTTTCGCCGCTCTGCTTTTTCGTTTTCAGGGATACCTCTGTGGGATGCTATCCATCCAATGGTGACTTGGTATCCAATGTGCCTGAGGTTAATGGCTGTCGCTAATATTGCCTCTTTTATGTCGGGTCTGTTTCCTCTAGTGAAGTTCCCAAGCGTTTGCACTGAAGACGGGAGTCTATCAATTTGCCGATTTCATCGGTGAGTTCTCGGCTGCAATCTCCAGTTCTTTCAATGTAGCTGCCAGTTCGGTCGTGCAGTCTGGTCTGTTAGTTTAAATTGTTTCTTCAGTTTCCAGTTAAGGGCCACGATCCCTGCTCCTACCTCTCCCTTATCGTTCTTGGACCCGTCTGTGTAGATTATGAGGTTGTCCTTGCTGATTTCTTCTATGTGCGCCTCGGCCGCGTATCTAACATCTGTGTCCTCTTTGTTCTTGGTGATGGTCTTTGCTAGGCTGGTATCTGTGAATGGGATTGCCAATTCCCAGGGTGAGATTGTTGACTTATACAGTCTTGTCTGTTTTAGAGTTTCTGCAAGCTCATCTTATTCATTCATCTTCTCTGCTGCTTCCCATCCTGTCGGTGTTTGCATTTTTACTATCGGGATGCCTCCCCATTTGCTGCGGTTGTCACTGAATGTTTGACATGCCGGATGGTCTTCTTCTTATGCCACCTATACCCAGTAGTTGTATATCAGCTGTTTGCGCCTCAGACTCAGTGGCATTACTCCCAGTGCCACCTCCATTGCTTCTTTTGGTGTCCATTTGCCTGTTCCAAGGATGGTGTTTAAGGCCTCGGTCAGTACGGGGCCCAGCCGCTTCTTGCTGGCTTCTGATGCTGATTCGTACATAATGCTGCCATATTCTAGTGTGCCTCTGATGAATACTTTGTAGAACATCAGCATTGTTTTGGCGTGGGCTCCCCATCCGTTTCTCTTTATCACCCGTAGCAAATTGTGGGCTTTCTTGCATTTGTCCAGTGTCTGCTGTATGGGTATTGTCCAGTTCATCTGCTTGTCTAAAGTCATATCTAGGAAAACCGTGCTGCGTGTTCTATTAATTGTTTTCCCTTTCATTTGTATGTTTTACTCCTTGATAAACTTTCTCTGCTTCTTGCTACTGAATAACATGCTGACTGTTTTATTGGTGTTTATTTGGAAGCCTTTTTGTCCATCCAGTTGGTTAGTTTATTTATCTGTTTCTGGAGGGGTTCTCTTGTACCCTTTACTCCCCTCCCACTTCCCCTTACGGCGCAATCGTCAGCAAATTGTGACAACCCAGTTCTCTGGTGTTGGATCTCCTCTGCTAGATCATTGACCAGTATTGAGAAGATTTTTGGTGAGATGACCGATCCCTGGGGGATGCCGTTCTCTATGTTTTGGACACTTTGTTTCCTATCCTCACAGAAAAGCTTCTATCTGTGAGGAAATTTTCTAAGTACTTGTACGTTCTTCCTACTATGTCTACTTTCTTTAGTTTGATTAATGCGGCTTCTCTCCAGCATTGATCGTACGCCTGAGCTAGATCCAAGAATACAGCCGTCGTCTTGTCCCCTTTTTAAAATCCTTTCTTGACCTGGTTTTCTAGTTTGATTATTTGGTCGATCGTGCACCTGTTAGATCTAAATCTGGATTGTGTGTGGCTGTAAAGCCCATTCTTCTCTAGGTGGAAGGTTACTCTTTTGTTTATTACAGTCTCCATGATTTTTCCCAGGTGAGATGTCAGGGAGATGGGTTGGTATGAGTCACCCTCGTTGGATCTTTGGTTTGTTTCCTAACTGGTATCACGGTGGCTGTTTTCCATTGTTTAGGAATATTCCCAGTCTGCCATATTTCATTATAAAGTTTAGTGATTGTTTTTATGGTTTTCTTTGGGAGCATTTTAAGGATTGTGTAATTTAGTATGACGGTTCCAGTGTCGGTTTCAGATTTTTCTTCTAATGCTGCCATCACCTAGTCTGTCGTAATGTCTGCATCCATATAGTGCTGTTCTATGTCGTCGTGTGTCGTGTCCGTTATCTCTAGTATCATCTCCTCCTTTCGTTGCCTTTTCTTTATTTCCTATTCTGTTGTTAGAGCAAACTTCATAAAAGTAATCTCCGAACACATTAGCGTTGTCTTGGTTTGTTACTGCTAGTGTTGAATTCTTGATGGTGGGGATTTTGCTTATCTTGTTATCCCTGTTGAGTCATACTGGGAAAATATTTTGCAAAATTGTTGAGAAAAGATTACGAACTATTATAGAACCCCAGCTTAGCGAAACACAACATGGATTTAGGAAAAACAAAGGATTCACGGACGCCATTTTTGTTCATAGACAACGTATAGAAAAATCAATCGAAATTCAATGAAACACTCTACTTAGCCTTTGTCGACCAAGAAAAGGCATTTGATAGAGTAGACAGAAACAAGTTGTGGGAAATCCTTAAACAATATGGAGTGAGTACACATCTAACATACCTATGTAGAAGCTTATACAACAACAGTGAATGCATAGTGAGAGCAACTGGAGTAACTCAGAACTCATAAGATCCGGAGTACGGCAAGGTTGTTCATGTTCACTCTCTTGTTTATAACATTTATAAACAACATATGTAAAGAAACCAGCCAAAGAGAGACCGCAAGAACACCTCATGACGAGAACACAGAAGAAGAACCATCTGCAAATCTAACCATTAGAGAACTCCTGTTTGCCAACGACCAAGCACTAATAGCGAAATCAGAAGCTAAATTACAAGTCCACATGAATAGTCTAAACGAAATGTGTTGGGAACATAACATGAAAATTAGCACAAGTAAAACAGATGTATTGACTATATCTAAAGAAGAAAAAGCAACAATGATTCACTTAAACGAACATCCCTTGAAACAAGTAAAGAGTTTCAAGTACCTAGGAAGTATAATTTCATCAAATGGCAAATCAGAAGACGAGATCGAAAATAGATGCAATAAGGCAAACCAACTCATTGGACAAATGGCACCAATACTAAAGAACAAACATGTATCAATAACTACTAAGAAAGCACTTTACAACACAATTTTCCTACCAACTCTATGTTACCAATGCCAAACCTGGACAATGACAGAAAAAGAGAAAAGAAAAATAACAACAACAGAAATGAGATTCCTGAGAAGAATACTCAATGTGTCAAGAAGAGATAAGATCAGAAATGAAGAAATCAGGACTAAAGTGGGGTTATAGCTGCACTAGATTTTATTAGAAGGCAGCAAGTCAAATGGTTTGGCCATGCAAGTAGATTACCAACTAACAGTATACCACAACAAGCAATGATGTACAGACCAGAGGGAAGCAGAGGAAGAGGCCGACCACGTAAACGATGGACGCAGGGAATAACAGAGTCCATGGGAATATCGATACATGAAGTCCATAAGAGGGTACTCTCTCGCTGTTTATACTTCACCTCAACACCGCAAGGTACAAGAGAAACATGATGGGATGAGATCAGATGAGATGAGATGAGTTATCTCCTTGTTTTATTTTTATTTGTTTCCACACCGTGGTGCTCGGTGTGTTTGGGCTGAGTTTCTGGCAGTACCTTCTCCACTCCTTTTCTTTCGCGTGCTAACTGCTCTGTTTGCTTCATTTCTGCATTTCTTGTATTCTTCAAAGTTCTCTTCTGTCCTTGCCCATCTGTACTTCTGCAGAGCTATTTTCCTGTGTTAGTGCGTCGCTATGCACTTATCATTCCACGAAGCCACTTGATTTGTGTGCCATTGTTTTTGGGAAGACTGAAACTTTTGTTTATCCGTTCTTAGGTTATCTGGCGTATTTCTGCTAGGGATGTGTTTAATTGCTACCCGCTGTATGCTTTTAGTCAATCTCTCAGTGTATTTCTCAATGTCTTCTTGCTCCTGTAGACTGACGGGGTAATTATTTCTTAAATACATATACGACAGTAGACTGATGGGGATCATCATTCCTGAAATACATGTACGACCGTAGACTGATGGGGATCATCATTCCTGAAATACATGTACGACAGTAGACAGATGGCGTCATTATTTCTAAAATACATGTATTTGTCAGCATAAACCAGAAGCATTTCCTTATGAATGTCCTTTGCATGCAGTCCTTCTGCCCACATAAAACACACAGCAGCACGTTGCTCTTTAGTTTTACACTCCGTAAATACAGTCGCCTTTTTGTTTATGTGCTGCGCATACGCATGAGACATCTAGCATCACCAGACGAACGGGAATATTAAGTTAGATGTTGCTGTCACCTAATGACACCTGTAGAAAACACCAACTACATTTACCTGCCACCCCACAGAAACCGTGTGATTTACTTATTGACTCGCCCTCGTATATAGGTAGACAGGAAGGCATGCAGACACATATATAGGTAGACAGGAAGGCATGCAGACACACATATAGGTAGACAGACAGATAGGCACACAGAAAGACAGGCAAGCTGGCATACAGATAAGAAGACATGATGATGACAGGCACACAAATAGACAGATGGACAGGCAGCCAGGCGGGCAAACAGATAGAGAGATAGGCACACAGACAGACAGGCAGGTAGGCTAACCAGCAGACAGGAAAGCAGGCAGGCAGGCAGGCAGGCAGGCAGACAGAAGACACAGACAGTCACAGCGACAGATACATAAACCCACACGCAATCACAAACTCACATATACAATCACAAATACGACACACGCAGAGAAACACACAATCTGTCACACACACACTCACACACACACACACACACTCACACACACACACACGCACACATATACACATACACACACATACACACACATACACACATATACACACACACATACACACACACATACACACACACACATACACACACACACACACACACAGATCTATGTGGGCAATCACAGACTATATTTGCACACATCCCCCAGATGACGACCTGGGAAACCCAGCCGCTTGTGGACCTACCACGAAGACATTTTCAAAAACAAACAAAAAAAAAACATTTGCCCCGCTAGTGGACTGTCCCGCGAGAATTCCCAGTTCTCGAGACTTGAGTTCCTAGTTTACGAAAATGGCGGTGACCGAAAGCCCGGATCAATGATTCTCAAATTGTCTAGTCTTAGACACCATGGCTCCAGAACCGTTGCTGGTGTGTGCAGGCAGAGTATTTCCCTGCTGCCAGTCACTTGCCAGAGCAGTCGTAGACTAATCTACAAGCTAGGACAGTACAAGCCGAGCCATGTAGAGGGTTGAACCCATGTGCCACATGAGTGAATCGCATGTGCTGAACCGTCGGCCACCAGCGCAAACTGTCAAACCCTAGAGGCAAACAAACTGTCAAAACCTAGAGGCAAGCAAACTGTCAAACACTAGAGGCAAACAAACTGTCAAACTCTAGAAGTAAACAATCTGTCAAACTCTAGAGGCACACAAAGAGTTAAACCCTAGAGGCACACAAACTGTCAAACTCTAGAAGTAAACAATCTGTCAAACCCTAGAGGCACACAAAGAGTTAAACCCTAGAGGCACACAAACTGTCAAACCCTAGAGGCACACAAACTGTCAAACCCTAGAGGCACACAAACTGTCAAACTGTAGAGGCAAACAAACTGTCAAACCCTAGAGGCACACAAACTGTCAAACTGTAGAGGCAAACAAACTGTCAAATCTTAGAGGCACACAAACTGTCAAACTGTAGAGGCAAACAAACTGTCAAACCCTAGAGACAAACAAACTGTCAAACCCTAGAGACAAACAAACTGTCAAACACTACAGGCAAACAAACTATCAAACCCTAGTGGCAAACAAACTGTCAAACTCTAGAGGCAAATAAACTGCCAAGCCTTAGAGGCAAACAAACTGTCAAACCCTAGAGGCAAACAGTCAAACCCTAGAGGGAAACAAACTGTCAAACCCTAGAGATACAAACTCTCAAACAGCATGGACAAATAAACTGTCAAACCCTAGGGACAAACATACTGTCAAACCCTAGAGACAAATAAACTGTCAAACCCTAGATACAAACAAACTGTCAAACCCTAGAGACAAACAAACTGTCAAACTCTAGAGACAAACTGTCAAACCCTAGAGACAAACTAACTGTCAAACCCTAGAGACAAACAAACTGTCAAACTCTAGAGGCAAACAAACTGTCAAACCCTAGAAGTAAACAATCTGTCAAACTCTAGAGGCACACTAACTGAGAAACAGAGTTTCTGGCAAATCCTTGTAGGAAATGAAAAATAATCTCACCTTTAAACAGATGACCACCGGACAGACAAACCAGTGCACTACCCATCAAGCCAATGTGCTACCCACCAAGCCAGGGTGCTACCCATCAAGCCAGTGCGCTACCCACTAAGTCGGGGCGCCACCCATCAAGGCAGGGATCGCCCAACAAGCCAGAGTGCTATCTGTCAAGCCAGCGAGCTACCCATTGCGCTACCCAAACACTAGAGGCAAACAAACTGTCAAACTCTAGAAGTAAACAATCTGTCAAACTCTAGAGGCACACAAAGAGTTAAACCCTAGAGGCACACAAACTGTCAAACTCTAGAAGTAAACAATCTGTCAAACCCTAGAGGCACACAAAGAGTTAAACCCTAGAGGCACACAAACTGTCAAACCCTAGAGGCACACAAACTGTCAAACCCTAGAGGCACACAAACTGTCAAACTGTAGAGGCAAACAAACTGTCAAACCCTAGAGGCACACAAACTGTCAAACTGTAGAGGCAAACAAACTGTCAAATCTTAGAGGCACACAAACTGTCAAACTGTAGAGGCAAACAAACTGTCAAACCCTAGAGACAAACAAACTGTCAAACCCTAGAGACAAACAAACTGTCAAACACTACAGGCAAACAAACTATCAAACCCTAGTGGCAAACAAACTGTCAAACTCTAGAGGCAAATAAACTGCCAAGCCTTAGAGGCAAACAAACTGTCAAACCCTAGAGGCAAACAGTCAAACCCTAGAGGGAAACAAACTGTCAAACCCTAGAGATACAAACTCTCAAACAGCATGGACAAATAAACTGTCAAACCCTAGGGACAAACATACTGTCAAACCCTAGAGACAAATAAACTGTCAAACCCTAGATACAAACAAACTGTCAAACCCTAGAGACAAACAAACTGTCAAACCCTAGAGACAAACAAACTGTCAAACCCTAGAAACAAACAAACTGTCAAACCCTAGAGACAAACAAACTATCAAACCCTAGATACAAACAAACTGTCAAATCCTAGAGACAAACAAACTGTCAAACCCTAGAGACAAACAAACTGTCAAACCCTAGAGACAAACAAACTGTCAAACCCTAGAGACAAACAAACTGTCAAACTCTAGAGACAAACTGTCAAACCCTAGAGACAAACTAACTGTCAAACCCTAGAGACAAACAAACTGTCAAACTCTAGAGGCAAACAAACTGTCAAACCCTAGAAGTAAACAATCTGTCAAACTCTAGAGGCACACTAACTGAGAAACAGAGTTTCTGGCAAATCCTTGTAGGAAATGAAAAATAATCTCACCTTTAAACAGATGACCACCGGACAGACAAACCAGTGCACTACCCATCAAGCCAATGTGCTACCCACCAAGCCAGGGTGCTACCCATCAAGCCAGTGCGCTACCCACTAAGTCGGGGCGCCACCCATCAAGGCAGGGATCGCCCAACAAGCCAGAGTGCTATCTGTCAAGCCAGCGAGCTACCCATTGCGCTACCCACCAAGCCAGAACGCTAGCCATCAAGCCAAGGCGCTACTCATTAAGGCAAGGAGCTACCCACCAAGCCAGGGCGCTACGCATTAAGCCATGGAGTTATCCACCAAGCCAGGACGCTATCAATCAAGCCAAGGAGCAACCCATCAAGCCAGGGCGCTACTCATGAAGCCAGGGCCTTACCCATCAAGTCAGGGAGCTACCCATCAAGCCAGCGCGCTACTCATCAAATCAACGCGCTACCCATGAAACCAACGTCCTACCCATTAAGCCAGAGCGCTACCCATCAAGTCCACATTATTTTGTTGAATGTTGCATGATCATTGCAGGATGCTTCGATCAAGCCCAAGTTAATTTTCCGGGCGCTTTTATGTTCCGTAGTTTGTTGTGACTTTCGGAACGAGACGTCAACGCTTAAGTCCAACTAAATGTCGGTGTCGGGATTGAACCCTACCCCTACCTGAAGCCCTACCTCGCCATCAGCATGCCGGAAGTTCAAGAACGATCACTATAATCATGTATGCCACGCCCACTTCTTGTCTTATGTGTTGGAAATGTGGATTTAAACAGGAATGGGCGTGGGATATGAGATCGACCAGCCTAAAATTGGTACCCGGAAATATTATGGAAAGTAAAAGCAAGCGGCGTTTTATTAACCATGTTACGCCTCCGTTAAAATATAAGACATAGCGTACGACTAAACATACTTCATGTCCCTAAACCTAGGATAGTCGTAAAGTCGCTTAAAAGTCGACAGATTAGACTTCATTGCACCGGGTTTTTATTCCATATGGCTCAGTCTCTTTCCGCAGTAAAAAAAAAAAAAACCTAGGATAGACTTATGCAAAACAAGTTTAGGGTACTCTGCCGCTCAGCTGTGGAACAATCTTCCACAAGAAATCAAAGACACCACCAATCACTATACAAACAGTCATAACCTGCTTGGACACTTCAAATTATCTCAAACGACAACTAGTGTAGTAAACATACCCATATGTATGGTACGTTACACCTTTCTTAAGTATTTGTAATGGCCATGTTAAAAATTGCCTTAGTGAGTCATGTATTATTGATTATTTTCTTTGCGTTTTAATGCAAATTGTTCTGTTGTTGTCTAAGATTAACTTCATAAGTCATGAATGAATGAAATAACGCATGAGAGGAAAGAGGGAAGAAGGGCAGAATGTCAGACTGGCCTGCCTGCCCAATTCTTAACCCTTTGAAAATAAAATTTGTTCATTCGTTCGTTCCGTAGTTGGGACATAAACGTTTCCTCCCCAAGAAGCTTGGCGGCAAAAACTGAAGATAATGATGATGATGTTAACAAGAAATTAATAGCCCATAAAGACAAAAAAAAATTAATAGCACATACAGAAAGTAAGCACACGAACTGATACACAAGAACACACACACACACACACACACACACACACACACACACACACACAACAAGACACACACCACACAGACCAGAAGACACACACATAGACAGACAAGAAGACACACAGAGACACATACACACAGGTACACACGGATAAGAAACAGGCGTACGGGCAGACAAGAAGAAAGACAAGGACAAACAAGAACGCAGACACAGAGACAAACAAAAGGCGAATAAACAGACTGGAAAGTAAACAGACAAGACGGCAGACTTGTAAACAGACAAAACGACAGACAAACACGCAAGACAGCAGACACACGGACAGACAAAACGGTAGACAAACAAACACGCAAGACAGCAGACACACATACAGACAAAACGGCAGACAAACAAACTCGCAAGACAGCAGCTACATGGGACAGACGAAACGGCAGACAAACAAACACGCAAGACATCAGACACACGGACAGACAAAACGGCAGACACACACATGTAGACACGAAAGGAGACATGGAGACAAATAGGAAATCAGACACACAGAGCGACAGACAAACTAATCGTACAACACGAAAAATACACAAACAACAAAGCAGAAACTTAAACAGACAGTTGGATAGTCAGACATGAAGTCGCGAGAAAAAGATGGCCAACATGATGACAGCGGAACAAGCTGGCAGAAAGATGTCAACACAGACTTTGGCTGATCTTGTTGACAGGGACCAGCCCACTAACAAGGCGACCAACACCTTCTCCAGGGACTGATCCCCGACCGAGCAGCGCTCGAGTATCGCATAACTAGAACTATCTGCCCATGAAGAAGAGATCTGTTGAGACGGCTTGACAGGCATTATGTGGATCCGTGTCAGGTGATGTCATCAGCGGGGATGCACTTGTGTGATAGGATCAGGGATGCGGGGAGGGGAAGGGTTAGGAGAGATCAGCAAATAGCCAGCGGTTGCAGGAGAGGGCATAGATAAAGCACAAAATACGGGGAGGCAGGGGGTATGGCAGATGTGAAGATAGAATACAACCGTATTGACGACGTATATACACACAGGGCGCTATATAGATATAGGTAATGCAGCGATATACGTGGTGGGAGATGTGATACAGTGAGATGTGATGGAAGATGTGCTACAATGAGCAAAGGAAGCATGCCATGACAAGCGGAAATACAAGTATCTCAGCACTTATTACTGTGATCCCACAAGACGCCAGAAATATCACTTGTTGGACATAGTGTTAATTATTTGACATATACTTATGTCACGTTTCATCTGTAAACAAATGAAACATTTATAAAGAAATGACAGATGTAATTGTAGCAGAAAATCACAATAAAGGACTTAGTCGGAATAACAAAACATGGAAGTAATGGTATTTACAACGGAAACACGTTTTCACAAATGCCATAACAAACTGAATGGAACACGCCTTAAACAAGCCAATGTGTTTGAGTATCTACAAACCCTATAACAGCAGACAGAAGATGCAGTACCGAGTTTTCATATAGAATAGACCAATCAAAGGTTGCAATACAGATAATGCTTACAGATAAAACCACTATGTAGAAAGAAATATATGTTAATGGGGAAAAATTGGAGGTGGTGGAAAATTGTGAATATCTTGGTTCATTGGTTACCAACAACGGTGACACAATGAAAGAAATTAAACGACGACTATCGATTGCTCTTCAAAGACTAAAACAACTGAATAAATTATGGAATGGAGCAGACAGAACTACAAAAATTAGATTTTTAAGAGCATGCATCTTTCCCATTGCAACATACGCCTGTGAGACCTGCACACTTACTAAACAAGCTGAACAGCGCATAAATGCCTTTGAATATTAACGTTATAGACGAGTTCTGAGAATATCTTGGGCAAAGAAAAGAACAAATGCATCAATACTTCAAGAGCTGAATACTGAAGAAGGTTGGCTACTAAAGACGGTAAAACTAAGAAAATTGAAATATTTTGGTCACTTGAAACGTCACGAAAGTTTAGAGAGAACAATAATGGAGGGGTATATGCTTGGGAAGAGAGGAAGAGGAAGGCCAAAGAGAAGATGGGTGCAGGATGTGGCGGATGATCTCTAGATGGGTGTATCGGACGCGGGACATCTTGTTTATGATCGAGAGGTTTTCCGGAAGGTTGTTATGGGAGCGAGGTTCTGCAAAAGACATGCTTCTGAATGAATGAATGAATGAATGAATACAGAATATGCAAATCAAATGCAGCGTTTCACAAATTGAAGATTTCTATGTCGTATCTTTCTGGAGAAGGGAGTGTTCTAAGGACTATATTAAGTCAACCATAGTGTACGAAGGTGAATCATGGACAATTAGCAGACAAGAGAGAGATTATGTGGCAGCAGCTGCAGTGATATGATGTTTGTAGAGGAATGACAAGAAAACTGTGAACTTTAGTAAGACGTCATCAAAAAATCTTGCCAGAAAGTTCACTCACACAGAAACCTGGTTACTTACGTCAGAAGAAAACATTACTATGGCATGTCTTGAGATGAGGAACATTTGAGCATGTCGCGACAACAGGCTGCTGCTCTTCTTCTTCTTCTTCTTCTTCTTCTTCTTCTTCTTCTTCTTCTTCTTCTTCTTCTTCTTCTTCTTCTTCTTCTTCTTCTTCTTCTTATTCTTCTTGTCCTCCTCTTTCCCTTCCACCTCCTCCTTCTTCTCCCCCTCCTAAAAGTACAACAGTTCTCTTGGACATTAATAGTCCAACAGTTCTCCTAACAGTACAACATCAACACTAATATTACAATAGTTCCTCTGACACTACAACAACACTAACAGTTCAATATTCGTTAGCCCGCTTACTCGTGTTAGAAACACAGCGGCGACCGATTTGGCAGCAGACCGCGTTGCGCTGAGTTTTAACTTGTTGGTATGGGAGCCGGTCATACAGAAAGCAATGGCAAACTACTGAACGTAAACTTGCCAAGAAATCAACAACAGAAGTAAAATGCTGGTGTTGACAGCGATGTCCTGTAAATAGGATATGCCCCCAAAAAAAGTCCAATAGTTCTCCCAGCAATATGGCATGAAGACTATATTACGATAGTAGTCATAACAATACATCATCACCATTAGTAATACAGTCGTCCTCTCATTGCAGCATCGACTCCAACAGTCTGAAATATTCTAGAACCTTCGAGAAGAATCCTGTTTTGCAATAACGCTGAAAATGCCCGCTATTACACCCAGGATAAAAGCGTCAAACGATATGCCAAGGTGGCTAGGATGAGGAAAAAACCTTGCCAAGTTTTATTTATTTCAAACTTCTCATCCAAACCGGAATACGGAACTTAGCGCAAGACGAGGCTGATTGGATTATCTGGCACATGTGTGAAGTGATGAGATCCGGAGCGTGCTAGCTTCGGCTCTTGTCTGTGTCCAGTCTCACTCAAATGCAGATAAATTCACAATTATTGTATGTTGTGTGTTTGTTATACCTCCATCTCTCTCTCTCTCTCTCTCTCTCTCTCTCTCTCTCTCTCTGTCCCTCCCTTCTCCCCCCCCCCCTCTCTCTCTCTCTCTCTGACGCATTCTCCCTTTCTAATTCTCTCTCTCAGTATCTCTTTCTTTCTTTCTCTCCCCTTCTCTCTCTCTCTCTCTCTCTCTCTCTCTCTCTCTCTCTCTCTCTATCTATCTATCTATCTATCTATCTATCTACCGCGCGCGCGCCGCAAACACCACATATGCGTGGTTTTAAATGTACTTTTTCTAATTTGTCTATCTTTTTATTATTCTCATCCCGTTCTTATGCCCTAATGCAGTAGTTCTCAACCGGTGGGGAATTCCCCCCCCCCCCGGGAGGGGGGGGGGGGATTTAAGGGTTTCCAGGGGGGGGGGAATTAAGATTATTTCAAGATCGCACTAATGCAAGAACCGATTACTTGATATTGTTTTTCCCTTCATACTTTATGGTTCTGTACGTCTCACCCGACTGAAATTCATTTTATAACGTAAATCGATGTAGATGGAGTTTGTGTCCAGTCTCAGTAACATCTTATACATACTAGATGGAGTTTGTGTCCAGTCTCAGTAACATTTTCAACAAATAGAACATGGCAGATGTAGATGGAGTTTGTGTCCAGTCTCAGTAACATTTTCAACATACTATTTGGAGTTTGTGTCCAATCTCAGTAACATCTTCAACATACTAGATGGAGTTTGTGTCCAGTCTCAGTAACATCTTCTACATACTAGATGCAGTTTGTGTCCAGTCTAAGTAACATCTTCAACATACTAGAGGGAGTTTGTGTCCAGTTTCAGTAACATCTTCTACAAATAATATAGGGCGAATGTAGATGGAGTTTGTAGGCTGCTGTAGTCAGTTGTAGCCTGAAATTGACAATATGCACTCCAAGTTTAAACTTGTTTGTGTGACAGAAGAAGCTGGTTGGAAAGCTCGGAACAATGGCGTACAAGATGGCCGACAGGAAACGAATGACGAAGACAGGAAGATGAGAATTACATGGACGAACGGAAAAGAAAAGAGACAACAGAAGAATACAAAATGTGGGCGAGGAAAGATGTACAACAAACAAGCGTCAAAAATGTATACGAAGAAAGAAAGAAAGAAAGAAAGAAAGAAAGAAAGAAAGAAAGAAAGAAAGAAAGAAAGAAAAAGAAAAAGACAGAAAGAAATATACATATAAACACAGAAAAAAGGAGGAAGTTGGTGGTGTTGCGTGTGTGGTTGTTGTTATGATGTTTGTAGAAGCAGTAGTAGTAGTGTTAGCAGTAGTGGTAGTGTAGTAGTAGTAGTAGTAGTAGTAGTAGTAGTAGTAGTAGTAGTAGTAGTAGTAGTAGTAGTAGTAGTAGTAGTAGTAGTAAAAGTTGTTATTTTGTTGTCTTTGTTATTGTTGTTGTTGTTGTTGTAGCGGCAGCAGAAACAGCATTATTAGAAGTAGTAGTTGTTTTGTAAGTAATAATTGCAGCTGTAATGGTGAGTAATAATAGCAGCTGCAATTGTGATAGTAATAGTTGCTATGATTGTAGTAGTAGTAGTAGTAGTAGTAGTAGTAGTAGTAGTAGTAGTAGTAGTAGTAGTAGTAGTAGTAGTAGTAGTAGTAGGTAATTGTTGTTGATGTTGTATTGTTGTTGTTGTTGTTGTTGTTGTTGTTGTTGTTGTTGATGTTGATTGTTGTTGTTGTTGTTGTTGTTGTTGGTGTTGTTGTTGTTGTAATATTTCGAAAGACAGTACACACCGACAGTTGAGACACACAGTGAAATGAGATCATATTTAAGTAATTGGCGATGCACAAACGAGAACACCACGACAACACACTGATAACAGCACTTCATTGATCGACATGTCAGGACAGAAGCAACGTCTAGTGAGGAACTGTCTAGTGAATGTCTAGTCAAGAAATCTAACCAATTCGTCAATTCCACAACCATTATTACAGGCATTCCTCTGACTGCCCGCAGGATTGCGGTGCGATCAGACCTGGATGTTCGGGGCCCTGCCCCAGTCTCCGCCATTGATTTTCTGCTATTTATAGACGTAGATTTGCATGCAAACAGGCTCTGGGTTGTCTGCCCGGACAGGGCCGGATGTGCACGATTCTCTCCCTTACTTCCGCTAGAGGCGCCTTTGTGGGATAGTCACTAATGAATAACATCACAACGCAGTGTTCCGGAATCCAATACCTCATCAGCGATAGGGTTATTCCCTCCAAACTAAGGCTTAGGGATCGATCCAGCCTTGCAAAGGGATTTTGTTTGCACATTCGCTCGCTTTGACCTCAAGCGTAGCCCATATACATGCCACAAATTGTAGTGCACTGAACTATTTTTTGTATGTTTATCAGCTGTTCCAATTACTAGTGTCCCTCGCAATCAGGCGAACCCACTCTGACTTCAGAGGTACTTGCAATTTACGGCTCCAAGTCAAGGACAAGAAGTCAACATTTTAGTCCAACTGATTGGTGTAGGGGTTGAACCCGCTAGCTTGGCATCAGCTCACCGGATATTTACCAGCAAGCGCTCATATGCATTAGGCCATGCTGACCTGCCTGTAAGTATGTTAGCTCACGCACAGTACACAAGGGCGGTATTCAAGAACACACGTCTCAAGTCCACAAGTAGGAAACAGAATGCAACTTTTATATATCTATTTATTGTCACGTAGAATGATTCATGTTGTTGTATCTGTATATCTTTGTGGTTTGTGTGCTGATGAATGATTTTCCCGGAACGTAGATTGTGTCACTTGTGATCGTGTTCTAATACAGCTGACCGAATCCACTGCCCGTGTGTGGGTGGGTCATCCATGGACTGTCAGCTCAGGAAGGTAGCCGGTTCTTAGCATCTGTATATTACCTATTGCATGGTCAGTTCAGTTAGTTGTATATTACCTATTGCATGGTCAGTTTAGTTAGTTGTTTATTATCTGTTGCATGGTCAGTTCAGTTAGTTGTATATTACCTGTTGCATGGTTAGTTCAGTTAGTTGTATATTACCTGTTGCAATGTCAGTTCAGTTAATTGTATGTTACCTGTTGCATGGTCAGTTTAGTTAGTTGTTTATTATCTGTTGCATGGTCAGTTGTTAGTTGTATATTACCTGTTGCATGATACGTTCAGTTAGTTGTATATTAACTGTTGCATGGTTAGTTCAGTTAGTTGTATATTACCTGTTTCATGGTCAGTTTAGTTAGTTGTTTATTATCTGTTGCATGGTCAGTTGTTAGTTGTATATTACCTGTTGCATGATAAGTTCAGTTAGTTTTATATTACCTATTGCATGGTCAGTTCAGTTAGTTGTATATTACCTTTTGCATGATCAGTTCATTTAGTTGTATATTACCTTTTGCATGGTCAGTTCAGTTAGTTGTATATTACCTGTTGCATAGTAAATAATTTCAATTAGTTGTATATTACCTGTTGCTTGTCAGTTCAGTTAGTTGTATATTACCTCTTGCATGATAAGTTCAGTTAGTTGTATGTGATCAAGAGAATTAAAAGAAGAGGAAGAAGAGGGAGTAGGGAGGGAGGAGAGAGAGAAGAGAAAGAAAAGAATGATGAGGGAAACGATATAAATAGTGTGAAGCCTAAAAGTTCGTTCCTCAGTCGAACTCTGCCTACTACACACTACCTTTGATAGTAAAGAAAGGGGGAGAACAAGGGAGAGAGAGAGAAGGAGAAAAAGGATGAGAGTAAGGGATACGACAGATAGAGGTTCGTGTCTCCGCGTGAGAACAATAGTTAATTACTATTGCACCATCAATGTCTCGTGGTGTATGTTATCAGGTTATAGAAGAGATGTACAGCCTCACCAGGTCCTCTAAGCTACTCTAATTATATTACTTCAGACTGACAAGTCGAAATAAAAGGCAACTCAAACATATTTATTTTCTTCTGAACAGTAACAGAGTGACAATCTACAGCATAATCACATAAAGTAACCAGTACATGCATTGAAGACACATCTATGTATAATCGACTCCAAAAAAACAACACAATACTGCATGACGTCACAAGGGGGGGGGGGTAGATAATGTAATAAACTATACAACCAGACGTTAGGGAATTATTACCTACTATCACCTCCTAACCGCATGAAGAAAAGGACTAAATCTAGGAATTACACCGGCCCTTTGTTTCATAACTATCTCTCCGTAGGCTTATCAGTGGTACATGTATTCAGCCCAAACACCCATTGATCCACAGATTGATCCATCAATCCATATACCCAGGGAATTAATTCGCTCCCATCCAACTTGTTCAGCGGGTAACTGTTTACCCAGACAATGTATTCTTCTTCTGCCATCCAGTGGGTTTTATGGTCGTCCTTCTGGGTTTCATTTGTCTCTGCCCAATCAATCGCTTGTCGTGGATCCCACTTGACCTTATTGTCATATCTGACCTTTAGTCTCCTGCGTGGTTCCAACCGCAGTGTTCCTGGCTATGGTCGTCTTGTTTGACGTTTAGCCATCTACTGCAACTAACGAGCGGTCTCCTTAGCTGGCGGTCCTCTTAACTCAAGTGGCTTTCTTGCACTTTAACGACCCTCGGACTCTGCGTGTCTTTCCCTTCTTTGGCTTATCTGCCTTGGGTAGGTTCCGTTCACAGATCCTTAGTCGCTCTCACTCCTATCAGTGATTCAGACGAATTCTAGCATGGGCGCTTGTCCGTCTTCCTTCACTTCCTCCTCCTACAGATACTATACAGACTTGGGCACGGATTAGCCACAATTTCTGAAGTCCTGTTACTATGTTCCTTGGGCTGCCCCAAGAGGGCTCAGCCCCTTGCCGCTCCCGGAGTCCACTATTAACTGTCCTCTCTCCTGCTCGACTCTCCTAACTGACTGGATCCTCAAGTATCTATTACTTCTCGAGTTGGCGCCTTTCTTGAATCACGTGACGTCGCTGTCCCTTGTCCTCCAATCAGTACCTCGCGTACCCTGCTTAATTTGCATACTACCATCATATCATTAACCCAAATCTACATTGTCTCTGAAGTTCATGGTCCTGAGTTTATCGTCCTTGTTTGAGTTCATGCTCTTTAAATTAGATTTCCCAGCTCAAGCACATTCCCACTGCTATAAATCTGCCCCTCCGTTGTATTTCTTGCCCAAACTGACAGTTCCCCACAAAGCCTATGCTACGTTTGGCTTCATGTTTCCTGAATTTCTCATTTCACTAACAACGAAGGTAAACTCTCGGTTAGTAGGCCCGTGATCAAGTCAGCGCCCGGTCACTCACTAATTTTGAACTTATACTGGTTGGTGAACTTTCTGTCTCAAAATCATTCCAGTCATTGCCCTCTAGTAAACTGAGGCAGTATGTGAAAACCACTTTCCCTACTGTCTCATACCCACCTACCAAAAGTTGATGGGTCCCACCATCAATATACCGTCATTCCTCCTTGAGATGCGAAGCCCTGGCTCCGCATCTGACATCCCTCATAAACAATATTGGACGCCTAAGGTGAAAAACTCTTTTTGGAACTTTCACCCCAAATATTAATAATAATATAATAAATACTGGTTGCATCCCCTGCTCTCCCAGTGCATAAGGCAGTTAAATCTTGTTCGTCTTCTGACGTGCATCATAACAAAATAGTGACCAACTAATATTATCAATAAAAAACAGTTCAATACCTGGCATGCCGGGGATTCCCCAGAAAACAAAATCATCAATCAATGGGTGCAATACTTAGGGGCACCACAATTAATAAAACAACGTCAATATAAGCATTCACTTAACATGCCACTCCCCTGTAACAACAACAAAACCAACAATCAAATTCACATCGGTGCTACCCACTAGGACATATGTAGTCATCCTTGAATTTAAAAAAAACATTGTAACAATTCCTGTGACACGACAGGCAAATGCCTGGTCACCACACATAATAAAACAACCAATTCTCCCCTATTCGCAAGGACACATCAGCCTGAAGCTGCAATCTTCACGATCACCACCGATGTACACAAAAACAAATCAGCCCCTACTGTAAGTACGCAATATTTAGTGGTCATAGAAACAAACCAAACATATATCATGAAACAGCTTTTAACATAAAAACAAATGTGCGCCCAGTCGTTGGACATCATGCTCAATTGTCTTGGCGCTGAAATAACTCTGGAAAAAAAATGGTATGCCCTATTCTCTTGTCGCTGAAATAACTCTGAAAAAAATGTGTGCCCAGTTCTTGGACACCCTGGCGCTGAATAAACTCTAAAAAAAACATTTGTTTGCCCAGTTCCCGGACATGGCGCTAACATGTATTCTTCGCCATGCCCCTTCACATTAAAAAACAAACATATACCCGCATTAACATCTACCCGGGCAATCTCAGATTATAAATGGACTTCTTGGCCTCCTGGCACGACGTTGAACCGTGTGTTGTCACTATGACACCCAATACTACAGTTGTGTTCTGCCCAACACGATAGTGAGGCCCACACAAAAATAACAGCATTCGCGTACCCGACTTGACACCTTCCGCTATGGAAATAACAAGGGAGCTAACTGCTCCACAACAGTTGATCCCCTCAAGTAGTCATATTCATTTAAACAACAAAATAACATGTTTCTAACTAAGTTCAACCTGTAAAACAAACAAAGGACGGCTAAACGTGACGACACCAAAATTGTCATTCAATTATGAACCAACACTACACCACGAACGTTTAACTAATTATTAAACTACTGTCCATTGCGTCATGCTGAAATAAATATATAAAGAATATGTTTCTGCTTGCGGGTGCTCTCTGGACTCCGTTTTCTTCTTCACTGAATTTCTACGATTGTTTCTTTGTGTCTATTCTATATGCACGGGCAGAAATATAGGGCGTCACTGGTCATTCACTGCCCAACACCGTAACACGTCTAATTCTGGTATCCTGAACACGCTGGTAGGATGAATTCCACCTCTGTTCCCGCTTCTAAAATAAAGGGATTTTCTAACTACCACGAATTACACTGTCATTTGTCTCTTCACAACAGCCATAATAAACTCACTAAATAATACACAGGGGAATATCCCCTCTTGATGATCTAATTGTTCATGCGTGAATTTCTGCCATGTGCCATTGGTAACGTTTGGCACAGCCCGTCTCGCTCTGTTCTCTTCTGCAGAAGGAAAAAGGGGGGGGGGGAGTTGAAACATATTGTCCTGATGGTTTCAGAGGTTGCCACTGCCACCAGACGTATTGAGTTCAGCCAGGCAAACAGCTGCCTTCCCGACAAACTAACTGACATCCGTCCCACAGCCACAGGTTTGGATTGCTCTGCATGTCAGGTGTAGGAATTGTTCTTATACTTTGCATGGCTCTGGGTTTCACTTGCCATACCCTGTCGTCAATCATGACTCTACTTCCTGGACGAAGAGTGGGTGGCCTTGGTATAACGGTGGGGTATTTTATTGTGATACCCTTCAATCAGTGAGTTAGTCTTTAACGTGCACTGAAAAGAGGAACTTGTCCTTTAACGATAACAAGATAAGACCACCCTTACGTTGACTTGCTCTGCTCAGCTGTTGTCTGAGCTCATTTCGGACAGATTCCGCTGCGCTGACACTCCTTCTGAGTTGGCTATCCCTGGGTATTTTGTTGTAGTGGGTTTTCCTGTATTCTTGTAGCAAGGTGGTTATGGCCGGTGTACTTTACACAAGAGTTTCTAACTGACCAGACTTAGTAGAAACCTCGCCGACAGATAGATCAGACAATTTACCAACCAGCTATGAGATAAGTAGCCTAGTAAAGGAACACTTACTGAGACAACTATCGAGCAGGCAATCACGAACTACTGACTGACTGTAAGCGACAAATCTATGTATACGATCTCACTATGTAGTAGAACCTGACACCGCCGAGACAAAGTTCACATGGAATATTCTGGGAACTCCTGGACTACAATAGGAACCCCAGATTATTCTGGAAACAATCCTGCCGACGACGCCATGTGTGATCAAGAGAATTAAAAGAAGAGGAAGAAGAGGGAGTAGGGAGGGAGGAGAGAGAGAAGAGAAAGAAAAGAATGATGAGGGAAACGATATAAATAGTGTGAAGCCTAAAAGTTCGTTCCTCAGTCGAACTCTGCCTACTACACACTACCTTTGATAGTAAAGAAAGGGGGAGAACAAGGGAGAGAGAGAGAAGGAGAAAAAGGATGAGAGTAAGGGATACGACAGATAGAGGTTCGTGTCTCCGCGTGAGAACAATAGTTAATTACTATTGCACCATCAATGTCTCGTGGTGTATGTTATCAGGTTATAGAAGAGATGTACAGCCTCACCAGGTCTCTAAGCTACTCTAAATTATATTACTTCAGACTGACAAGTCGAAATAAAAGGCAACTCAAACATATTTATTTTCTTCTGAACAGTAACAGAGTGACAATCTACAGCATAATCACATAAAGTAACCAGTACATGCATTGAAGACACATCTATGTATAATCGACTCCAAAAAAACAACACAATACTGCATGACGTCACAAGGGGGGGGGGGGGTAGATAATGTAATAAACTATACAACCAGACGTTAGGGAATTATTACCTACTATCACCTCCTAACCGCATGAAGAAAAGGACTAAATCTAGGAATTACACCGGCCTTTGTTTCATAACTATCTCTCCGTAGGCTTATCAGTGGTACATGTATTCAGCCCAAACACCCATTGATCCACAGATTGATCCATCAATCCATATACCCAGGGAATTAATTCGCTCCCATCCAACTTGTTCAGCGGGTAACTGTTTACCCAGACAATGTATTCTTCTTCTGCCATCCAGTGGGTTTTATGGTCGTTCCTTCTGGTTTCATTTGTCTCTGGCCAATCAATCGCTTGTCGTGGATCCCACTTGACCTTATTGTCATATCTGACCTTTAGTCTCCTGCGTGGTTCCAACCGCAGTGTTCCTGGCTATGGTCGTCTTGTTTGACGTTTAGCCATCTACTGCAACTAACGAGCGGTCTCCTTAGCTGGCGGTCCTCTTAACTCAAGTGGCTTTCTTGCACTTTAACGACCCTCGGACTCTGCGTGTCTTTCCCTTCTTTGGCTTATCTGCCTTGGGTAGGTTCCGTTCACAGATCCTTAGTCGCTCTCACTCCTATCAGTGATTCAGACGAATTCTAGCATGGGCGCTTGTCCGTCTTCCTTCACTTCCTCCTCCTACAGATACTATACAGACTTGGGCACGGATTAGCCACAATTTCTGAAGTCCTGTTACTATGTTCCTTGGGCTGCCCCAAGAGGGCTCAGCCCCTTGCCGCTCCCGGAGTCCACTATTAACTGTCCTCTCTCCTGCTCGACTCTCCTAACTGACTGGATCCTCAAGTATCTATTACTTCTCGAGTTGGCGCCTTTCTTGAATCACGTGACGTCGCTGTCCCTTGTCCTCCAATCAGTACCTCGCGTACCCTGCTTAATTTGCATACTACCATCATATCATTAACCCAAATCTACATTGTCTCTGAAGTTCATGGTCCTGAGTTTATCGTCCTTGTTTGAGTTCATGCTCTTTAAATTAGATTTCCCAGCTCAAGCACATTCCCACTGCTATAAATCTGCCCCTCCGTTGTATTTCTTGCCCAAACTGACAGTTCCCCACAAAGCCTATGCTACGTTTGGCTTCATGTTTCCTGAATTTCTCATTTCACTAACAACGAAAGGTAAACTCTCGGTTAGTAGGCCGTGATCAAGTCAGCGCCCGGTCACTCACTAATTTTGAACTTATACTGGTTGGTGAACTTTCTGTCTCAAAATCATTCCAGTCATTGCCCTCTAGTAAACTGAGGCAGTATGTGAAAACCACTTTCCCTACTGTCTCAGTATATTACCTGTTGCATGATAAGTTCAGTTAGTTGTATATTACCTATTGCATGGTCAGTTCAGTTAGTTGTATATTACCTGTTGCATGGTCAGTTAAGTTAATTGTATATTAACTGTTGCATTGTCAGTTCAGTTAGTTGTATATTAACTGTTGCATGGTCAGTTCAGTTAGTTGTATATTACCTGTTGCATGGTCAGTTCAATTAGTTGTATATTACCTGTTGCATGATAAGTTCAGTTAGTTGTATATTACGTGTTGCATGATAAGTTCAGTTAGTTGTATATTAACTGTTGCATGGTTAGTTCAGTTAGTTGTATATTACCTGTTGCATGGTCAGTTTAGTTAGTTGTTTATTATCTGTTGCATGGTCAGTTGTTAGTTGTATATTACCTGTTGCATAATAAGTTCAGTTAGTTGTATATTACCTGTTGCATGGTCAGTTCAGTTAGTTGTATATTACCTGTTGCATGGTAAATAAATTCAGTTAGTTGTATATTACCTGTTTCGTGGTATGTTCAGTTAGTTGTATATTACCTGTTGCATGGTCAGTTAAGTTAGTTGTATATTAACTGCTGCATTGTCAGTTCAGTTAGTTGTATATTAACTGTTGCATGGTCAGTTCAGTTAGTTGTATATTACCTGTTGCATGGTCAGTTCAATTAGTTGTATATTACCTGTTGCATGATAAATTCAGTTAGTTGTATATTACGTGTTGCATGATAAGTTCAGTTAGTTGTATATTAACTGTTGCATGGTTAGTTCAGTTAGTTGTATATTACCTGTTGCATGGTCAGTTTAGTTAGTTGTTTATTATCTGTTGCATGGTCAGTTGTTAGTTGTATATTACCTGTTGCATAATAAGTTCAGTTAGTTGTATATTACCTGTTGCATGGTCAGTTCAGTTAGTTGTATATTACCTGTTACATGGTAAATAAATTCAGTTAGTTGTATATTACCTGTTTCGTGGTATGTTCAGTTAGTTGTATATTACCTGTTGCATGGTAAGTTCAGTTAGTTGTATATTACCTGTTGCATGGTCAGTTGTTAGTTGTATATTACCTGTTGCATGATAAGTTCAGTTAGTTGTATATTACCTGTTGCATTGTCAGTTCAGTTAGTTGTGTATTACCTGTTGCATGGTAAATAAATTCAGTTAGTTGTGTATTACCTGTTTCGTGGTATGTTCAGTTAGTTGTATATTACCTGTTGCATGGTAAATAAATTCAGTTAGTTGTATATTACCTGTTGCATGGTAAGTTCAGTTAGCTTTTTATTACCTGTTGCATGATAAGTTCAGTTAGTTGTATATTACCTGTTGCATGATAAGTTCAATTAGTTGTATATTACCTATTGCATGGTAAGTTCAGTTAGTTGTATATTACCTGTTGCGTGGTAAATAAATTCAGTTAGTTGTATATTACCTCTTGCATGATAAGTTCAGTTAGTTGTATATTACCTCTTGCATGATAAATTCAGTCAGTTGTATATTACCTGTTGCATGGTAAGTTCAGTTAGCTTTTTATTACCTGTTGCATGATAAGTTCAGTTAGTTGTATATTACCTGTTGCATGATAAGTTCAATTAGTTGTATATTACCTATTGCATGGTAAGTTCAGTTAGTTGTATATTACCTGTTGCGTGGTAAATAAATTCAGTTAGTTGTATATTACCTCTTGCATGATAAGTTCAGTTAGTTGTATATTACCTCTTGCATGATAAATTCAGTCAGTTGTATATTACCTGTTGCATGGTAAGTTCAGTTAGTTGTATATTACCTGTTGCATGGTCAGGTTAGTTAGTTGTATATTACCTGTTGAACGGTCAGGTCAGTTAGTTGCATGTTCCTCACAGGACGTCGCAATCAACTTTAACATGTTTTCCGTTGCTTTCTGTATAATCGACAATCATACCATTGTAACAAATCAAGGCCGGGAGATCTGGTCCCCAATCGCCTGCAGCTGACCCCTGACCCCGGGTCAGGTGGTCGGTATTACGTCACCCGCCTTTACCTCCCAAAATATTCTGAGTAAGTATATTCGTTTGAGTCGACCTGGGCGACCCAGGTCTATATTCAACAATCCGAATTCGCCCAGATGGGGGTCGAGTTCAGGTGGATGGCGGTGTGGCGTAGAACGTGTCTTCACAACATACACTGACCACAGGGACTGACATGTGGCGTGTGATCTGTTCTGATGCGTGAATGCTGATGCCGGACAATGCTGCAGGTTCTGGGAACAGCGAATGTGTGGTTTCAAGACGGTTTAAGAGAATACCTCTGCTGTTGTATGGAAGTGAAACATGGACATTGAGCAGGCAAGCTGAGAACATCCAATGGCAGTTGAAATGTGCATCCTGAGGACAATGCACAGGATGCTGTAGATGGACAAGGAAAAAAAAAAAGAATGAAGAATTTCTTCACAACCCATTTACGAGGAGAAGTCAATAAGTAAGTCACAAACGACTGTAGAAAAATAACTAAACATGATAACAACTTAAAACTAGTTTATTTGTATACATACATTGTCCCTTTATTTCACAACATAATTTCCACCATTTATGTATTTAACCCGTCGTTTTATAAGTCCTCCCAAACCGGCCGCATAGAACTCGTGCTCTGTTTTCTTAACGACGTTTTTCACTTCACCCTCAACTTCGGCGTCATTCGCGAAATGTCTCCTGCCAAGGTGGGTTTTCAGTGGACCAAAAAGGTGGAAATCGATAGGAACTAAGTCGGGGCTGTAAGGTGGATGTTCCAGAACTTCCCACCTTAGTTGGTTAAATTTCTCCTGAGTTAATCGAGCCGTGTGTGGTCTGGCATTGTCATGAAGATGCAACACTCCTCTATTCAGCAGTCCTGGACATTTCAATCGATCATTATGCTGTATGCTGAACCATGTGAGCACCCTATTGCAGATTCTACAGTGTCTATCATTACTCGCCTGTCACCTCTAATCATCCCCTCCACCCGCTGCATGGATGCTTCTGTTGCAATCTCTACAGGACGAACAGATCGGATTTCATCAACAATTTTAGAGCGTCCTTGAGAAAATTTTTCTATCCAGCTATGCACCGCTTTACGGGACAAATATTTGTCAGCATAAACAGGAAGCATTTCCTTATGAACGTCCTTTGCATGCTGTTCTTTGGTTGTACGCTCTGTAAGTACAGTCGCCATTTTGTTTATGCGGTGCGCATGCGCATGAGACACCCAGCGCCACCTGACGAACGGGTATATAAAGTTCGATGTTGTTGCACCTAATGACACCTGTAGAAAACACCAACTGCATTTACCTGCTATCCCACAGAACTGTGTGTCTTACTTATTGACTCACCCGCTTATAATATATGACAGAAACTAGACGTAAATAGTCCAAATGTTTTTGCTCATGTTAAGAGGAGACGCAAACTAAAAAGCCTAGTGACATCTGGCAAGATTGAGGAGGAAAGAGCAAGGGAAAGGCAGGGAGATAAATTCAAAACAATGTGTACCCTTCGTAAGTGTAAACACAGAAGCCACAAACAATATGTTGCACGATTTATAGCCTGGCGTATGTCACTGCATCTCATCGGGCGCATACTGCAGAGTTATATATCATATGAAGTGGGGGGGGGGGGGGGGGGGGGAGAGAGAGAAAACGAAAAATAGTTAAGTTTAAACAATTAAAACACATAGTCACAGGTATTGTTCCAATGTGGAACATCTGCTGTCTCTGGTAATCAGAGATAGCAGTAATCTCTGGCTATCATCTGCTTGGTCATTTCAAATTTAACACGAACTCTTTCCGCTTACACAAAATGGATTGGAACCGCCTAATTGTTAACGATTCAAATATGTTGCATAAATAGGGTGAGTATAGAGTTATAAGATAATTTCCTGCTGAGTTTATTAGTTTGTTCTTTGCTCTTTACAGGACGCCGCAATTAACCCCAGTATTTATTTGCTGTTTGTGATTTACTAGGCAATTTTAGTTCACTAGTTTGCTATTGCACTCTGAACTGCCGACGCCTCATAGCAAGAAATCAACGCAAAGCGGAAATCTACTGCCAACTGGCCTTGATCTCGAACCACCATCTAAGTATGTCGGGAAATTTAGAAACTGCCCGTATCGCTGTGCCTGGATCCACAGACGTCACTGACTTTATCAACAAGTCCAAATGGGACCCAGCTAGTGCCATTGCATGGTTCCTATAGTGTTATCTTGTGGGTTTCTGTGAAAACCTTCCGCCCATTTGTCACTCTTCACTGAGCAAGAGGCGTCATTAATTAGATCATCAGATCACTCCGCCTAAAGGCCTTTCTTCCGGTTCCTGTAAATGACAACAGAGACACCGGAAGTACAGAGAATTCCAGCTCATAGCCCTATCTAATTCCAAGCCACAGGTCATTCGTCTGGACTGGGCCTCATTTTCGGTGGAGGTTGAGGGAAATCAGTGAGGCTTTTATCAGCTGTCGATGGGAGAAGCTCGCCAGGGGAGTCCATTTTGTGATCTTCTCGTGCGAACTGACGGCAGGAAGTGACGATCGGACCGGAAACAGGGACAGATGGAGACAAAAGTGCTGAGATTACAAGCTGAGTGTAATCCTGCATGATGGATGAGCAATGAGACATTGGCTCAGAGCGGACGGTGAGGCACACATCGATGGCAATGTTCAAGCAACAAGCAACGGGCATTTTACGGGCTTTGTGGGTGAATTAAGTATGTGGTGTTATCATCATATTAAAAGGGCACTCCATGAGTGTTAGTTGCATATCCTTGACTGGAACTCGCAGTCAACCCCAGCATTTGTTTGGCTGCATGTGATGTCTTGGCAAGTTTACGTTCAGTGGTTTGCCATTGCATTCTAAACGACTGACACTCATACCATTATATGAAAACCAGCAGTCTCACACGGGTCGCCTTTATTTCCCTGGACATTTCATAAGACTATTTTAGGCTCGTTCCATTTATGTTTCAAAAAACACCTCCATGGGGATTTAAACTTGTGACCCAGATTTGTTTTTCCATAAATTAGCTGAATATTGTTTTACAGGACGCAGCAATGAACCCATCATGAAATTGCTGCTTGTAACAAAGCTGGCAATTGTTAACGTTCAGTAGTTTACCACTGTTTCCTGAACGACCGACTTTCATACCAAACTAAATCAACGCAAAGCGGTCTGCTTCCAAATCGTCTGCAGCTAGATGTGGAACCTTGAACTCAGAGCTAATGGGTCATATTGTTCACGTGACTTGATCGTCTGCCGCGCTAAAACGGTTGCCAGCTTTCATCAAACAAACTAGTCTTACTTTTTCTAATTTGGCCTCACTGGACCTCATCGATCTCTCGTCACTTGGACAATTTTTGGACTCTTGTATAACCCGAGACCAGGTTGAGAGACAATATTGAAAATACGTGACAAGGGTTTAATCAGGAGATTGAGTCCTGATCTTCAAGTCTGGTGGACTGTTGGTTCTGTCATGTGAAGGTATATTATCTGGAATAATTCAGTGTCCTTCTTGGAATTACTCCATCTTACTGACTGATTCCATCTGCTTCTGTTCCTGGTCACGTGGGTTGCTTTAGTTTACTGCGGGGGCTAGTCTCAACAACAAGTGTCCACGACTTCAAGAAAACAAATCTGAATCGGGAAACAGAAACACTAGAACGTTCTGTTGAGACAATAGTCTATTCTTCTTCTTCTTCTTCTTCTTCTTCTTCTTCTTCTTCTTCTTCTTCTTCTTCTTCTTCTTCTTCTTCTTCTTCTTCTTCTTCTTCTTTCTTCTTCTCATCTTCTTCTTCTTCTTCTTCTTCTTTCTTCTCATTCTTCTTCTTCTTCTTCTTCTTCTTCTTCTTCTTCTTCTTCTTCTTCTTCTTCTTCTTCTTCTTCTTCTTCTTCTTCTTCGCCTTCGCCTTCCTCTTCTTCTTCTGCTGCTGCTGCTGCTGCTGCTCCTCCTCCTCCTCCTTCTTCTTCTTCTTCTTCTTCTTCTTCTTCTTCTTCTTCTTCTTCTTCTTCTTCTTCTTCTTCTTCTTCTTCTTGGACGGAATCTGTTTGGATAAAGTAAACCTCGTCAAGAATCTCTCTGGATACAGTAAAATCGGACGGAATCTGTCTGGATACAGTAACCCTTAGATATAATCTGTCTGAATACAGTAAACCTTGGAAGTATTCTCTCTGGATACAGTAAACATTAGATGGAATCTCTCTGGATATAGTAAACCTTGGAAGTAATCTGTCTGGATACAGTAAGACTTGGACAGAAACTGTCTGGATACAGTAAACCTTGGAAGGAATCTGTCTGGATACAATAATCCTTGGAAGGAATCTCTCTAGATAAAGTAAACCTTAGGCAGAATATGTCTGGATACAGTAAACCCTGTACGGAATATGTCTGGATAAAGTAAATCTTGGACGAAATCTGTCCGGATACAGTAAACCTTGGACAACTTCACGCCGAAGTCGGACCATGGAGTGATGCACTCACCGTGAGAGAAGGACGACGAGGAAGAAGTTATTTGCCAGTGGGGATAGAAAAACATCCACTGGTGTAGATATTAATCTCATACATTCTAGCGAACTTTTTGTACTATTGATTTCTGCTTTAGAAATGTCGCCCTCCCACCTTACTCCTTGCCATAGTTTACATCCACGCGCGCCCACACATACGCATACCCACACATACACACGCACAGACACACGCTTATCCCTGCCGCGTTTTATGAGAGTTAATTAAAGAGCCTATCTCCCTGGGGGGGAGCAGACGGTGAGGTAATCGCGGGTAATATGTGAGGTGAGAGCCAGAATGTGGTAGATTTGACCTCATTCGTGAGTAGCCCAAATGTGAGTTACAGCTAAGCCAAGAAGTATTGCAATCTGGAGTCCTTTCACGCGTACTTGTCTTCAGCCGTGATTATATGTTGTGTTTTGTGTATGTATTTGTTTGCTGATGAAGGCTAGTCGCCGCAATGTCCTGTGTTTGTTGTAATTCTGTTCTGTAAAGTTGCATTACTTAGTGTTATTTTACATTGTCTACATGTCCTCTGATCTAGAGGTGTACACATTTTTTATCATCTTGCTGAATATTTTAACTTTTTAAACACAAGTAACACAAACAACAGATTGCATGATTTGTTGCCTGACATATTTCGCCGCATCTGACCAGATGATTACTGCAGAGATATAAATCATATGAAGTGAATACATGACTTATACTTTGGCTGAAATACTTGAAACAAGACTACAGACTGACTTGTGAAGACAAGACTACAGACTGACTTGTGAAGACAAGACTACAGACGATGAAGAAGGAGGGAGGAGGAGAAGAAGGAGGAGGAGCATCAGGGCTTCGTCACACGCTTCCTCCTCTTGATCCCTCAACCCGGGAGTCGGACCCCGGACACAGGAAGGGAGATAATTAACAAAGTTCCGTGCTGGCTGCAAGTCTTAATGAGAACACGTGACCAACATCTGAGCACGATCTGTCCTGGAACATGGGATTGCGCTTGCCATGTTATCCATCTTCTCGTCTTTGAACTGAATTCATCATCATCTCCATCATCATTGCAATATGGTTCATTGCATCCTCATCATGATTACTATTTTCATTATTATCATCACAGTCATTATTATCATCATCGTCATTATTATAATCATCGTCAATATTAACACTATAATCATCTACGTCATTATTAACACTATAATCAGCAATGTTCATTAGTATCATCGTCATCATTATTACAATTATCGTCATTATTAACATTCTAATCATCAGCGTCATTATTAAAACTATAATCAGCAATGTCTTCGTAACAATATAATCACCAACGCCATTGTTAAAATTATGATCATTATCGTCATTAGTTTGTCTTTGCTGTCTGAAGAGAAGTCAACGCTCAAGTACAACTGCCCGGTGTGTGGGATGAACGAGAAGTCAACGCTCAAGTACAACTGCCCGGTGTGTGTGATGAACGAGAAATCAACACTCAAGTACAACTGCCCGATGTGTGGGATGAACGAGAAGTCAATGCTCAAGTACAACTGCCCGGCGTGTGATCTCTGCCGCTGAAAATGATCGCTGGTAAATATGAAAGCGGCGGCAGCGCTAGCGAAGTGGATATCGAACTGCGCGGGTTATATCATGAACACGGCCGGACGAGGGTTCGACGCTAGTCGCTTGCCAAAGTGAGGGAGAGACTGACAACCTATTCCGCCCTGCTCTCGGGCCTACACAAAATGATGTTGCTATGACATCACACACTCATCGCAGGACATCGATGGTGAAATGGGAAAACGCATTTTGGTCGCAACATGGAGAAACATCCGCTCAGCATGCCACCACATGGTGATGATTGGGTGCTGAATCCGGTGCCGCACAAGCCACAGCACCATTAATTGGGTCAGCTAAAACCTGTGTAATTAATCAGCGTCTCAGGAAGGCTGCGGGCAGCTGGGGAAGGTTTTAGCCACTCCACCGCCTCACTCCCAGCTACCTTTATTTCTGACTACTCCTTGGGGAGTTGTGACAATAGAGGGAAGGGGAGGTTTTCATGATCAAATAAGACTCTCTCTCTCTCTCTCTCTCTCTCTCT
The DNA here is from genome assembly GCA_014155875.1 of Cepaea nemoralis. Taxonomy (NCBI): domain Eukaryota; kingdom Metazoa; phylum Mollusca; class Gastropoda; order Stylommatophora; family Helicidae; genus Cepaea; species Cepaea nemoralis. Next base: position 163,900 of record JACEFZ010026976.1, on the reverse strand, counting down.
CTGCCTCTCTCTCTGTCTCTCTCTCTCTCTCTCTCTCTCTCTCTCTCTCTCTCTCTCTCTCTCTCTCTCTCTCTCTCTCATACACACAACTTCTAGCTTCTACTCATTCTTTCTTTCTCATGTGTGGAATTTTGTGTGTTTTATTTCAGTGTTTTCTTCTTGCACATATTTATTGACATCATCAGCCCGTCTTGTTTATTCTTTACATCTGCTGTGGTTAATCCATGTTTTTGAACACAGCTTTCATCGCTGATGGCTTTTCTTCATTTTGTTTCTCTTGTTTCCTCTTTCCGTATTCTTATTTTCCATTTTCAATCTGGATTCCTGTCGCTTGCTTGCTACCTCACATTTCTTGTGTTTTGTGGACACAAGCTTTAACGGCTAGGCAACAACCAGCAAACATATCGCCTGACGCGATCAGGGAATGTCAGAGTGTCTTGTTTTGATTGTTATATAATATTATTGCTGTATCCGTGTGTCTTGTGTTGATAGTTATATAATATTAGTGATCTATCCTGTGTGTCTTGTGTTGATTATTATATAATATTAGCGAGATGTCCGTGTGACTTGTGTTGATTGTTATACAAGATTAGTGATCTATCCGTGTGTCTTGTGTTGATAGTTATATAATACTAGCTGACCCGGCCCGGCTTCGCCCAGTTCCTGGCGGGGATCTGTCTGTCTGTCTGTCTGTCTGTCTGTCTGTCTGTCTGTCTGTCTGTCTGTCTGTCTGTCTGTCTGTCTGTCTGTCTGTCTGTCTGTCTGTCTGTCTGTCTGTCTTCTCTTTCACACCCACAACATTGAATGAAATGTTGGGAAAACCTGATGTTGACCGCACACGCGGCCAACTATCGTTGCACTTTTTTTTAAATATAAACGTTAATTGTATACAAAAACAATGTCTTTTTAAAATTAAAATAAAGCATATACATTTTATGAAAGTGTGACTTTTGTACTGACCTTCTCCCGGCCAAGCGAAAGGAAAAACAAATCCTTCGTACCTGTAAAAGCCAAAGTGTGAAGGATATCCAAGATATGCTGGGTTGACTGCGGCGTAATTTAAATTATATGCAAAAGTTTCTCTCCCAAAAAAGTACAGAAATAACATTTTCACGTATCTAACATAAATCCATTATTTTTAATGAAAACATTTTTTTTCACCTTGTTTATAACGGACATGACTGTAGATAACTTTTTTAAACATAAAAAGATTAGTTAGAAAATTTTCACGTATTTAAAATAGATGCATTATTTTTATGAAAACTTTGAAAATGCCTTAAAGATTTTATCATTATATTATAACGCATATGCCTGTAAATAACTGTAGATAAACATTTTATAAAACTTTGAGGAAAAATACAACATATATATATACAAATACATAATATAGCAATGCTACTAAAAGTAATGTCCCTTGATATAACTTTTCTTAAGTTAAGTCCCCTTGTAATTTTTTAATTAATGTAAATTTATTACGTAAATAGCTGTTTGCAAACTAACAAACTATACCAGTTGGCTGCCCGGAATTGAGAACAACATCTGTAGAAAATGTCATCTCAGTCGGATGGGCCGTTTGGGAACGCATAAAGGACACACACGACACACACATTCTCTTTGTATATATATGGATTAGTGATCTATCAGTGTGTCTTGCGTTGATTGTTATACAATATTAGTGACCTATCCGTGATTCTTGTGTTGACTGTTATATAATATTAGTGATCTATTTGTGTATCTTGTGATGATTGTTATATAATATTAGTGATCACCTCACATGTATTGTGTCGATTGTTATATAATATTAGTGTCTTGTGTCGATTGTTATATAATATTTGTGTCTTGTGTCGATTGTTATATAATATTAGTGATCACTTAACATGTCTTGTGTTGATTGCGATATAATATTAGTGATCTGTCCGTGTGCCTTGTGTTGATCGTTAAACAATATTAGTTATCTGTCCGTGTGTCTTGTGTTGATCGTTATATAATATTAGTTATCTGTCCGTGTGTCTTGTGTAGACTGATAATTAGTTAGTTAGTCGAAGCTCCAACTTCACGGCAACGGGTCGTTCCCATTATACTCCGTTCCTGTGCCAGTGAATATCACACAAAATGCTCCCCATTGTCCAATGTGAAAGTTGAAACGGACACTAGTCTCGGCAATCCAACAGCCTGCACAGTTACACTGTGTATAATGCCCCCGCCAGAATGCCAACACAAAAGACCTCCACGAAAACCACAGTTCATCATCGATGGAATTGGCAGTCACCAGAAAGACCTCATTGACCCGAGTTTTCTCAAATGGCTCTGTCTCTAACCGTAGGGAGACCCGCCGAAAGCGTCGCCTTAAGCACGAACTCCGTAGCTCCAGCGCCGACTCCATGGAGTCTCCTGAAAAAGCACTCGTGAACAAAAGGCAAATCAGTCAATTCAACAACAGCCGGAAGCCATTGTTCCGAACATGTAGGTCACTGTACAAACAAAAAACGGATATGTAGAAGCATTCCACGTGAATATCACAGCTCACAGAGTCGCGCCACGCACTCACTCAGTAGCAGGGCGACGGAACCACACACTACCAGTGCCAACATGAGGAAAATGTGAAATGCGAAACCGCACCCACAAGGGATAAATACTCCAGAGGCCGTAGCTGGTTCAATGCCTAACCGCCATGCTGGAGACCGGAAGTCTTGTGTTGATTGTTATATAATATTAGTGATCACTTCACATGTCTGGTGCTGATTGTTATATAATATTAGCGATCAGTCCGTGTGTCTTGTGTTGATTGTTATATAATATTAGCGATCTGTCCGTGCGTCTTGTGTTGATTGTTATATAATATTAACGATCTGTACGTGTGTCTTGTGTTAATTGTTACATAATATTAGCGATCTGTCCGTGTGTCTTGCTGTTTATTGTTATATAATACTAGCGATCTGTCCGTGTGTCTTGTGTTGATTGTTATATGCTATTAGTAATCTGTCCGCCTGTCTTGAGTTGATTGTTATATAATATTAGTAATCTATCCGCGTGTCTTGTGTTTCAGAAGATTCATAAGCAATAGGATATATGTAGTTGCATAGGTTCTGTTTCTGACCGTTGAGATAATGGCCGAGTTGATCCAAAATCCGTCCAAAGAAGCCTCAAAGAGCGGTGATTCAGTTTCTTTCATTTGAAGGATGTCGGCCAGTGAATATTTATCGAAGAATTCAGGCAGCATACGTAACAAATGTGTGTCGAAGACAACAGTAACAGACTGTGCATGAATGTTTCGGAAAGGACGTCAGTTCACGACAAATCTTCGACGGCCGGGCAAAGCGCATATTGTTGCAACAGAAAATACCATCGCCAAAATTGATGCAGCAGTACAGATGAACCGTTGTCGAAGCATACGTTCGCTAGCGAAAGAATTTGATGTGTCAATTGGGACAATTCAAAAAGTCGTTCGTAAGAAACTGCAATATTGGAAGGTGTGTTAACAGTGGGTACGCATGGGATGGTGTTTAAACTACTTACTGCGTTACAGAGTGGAGGATGATGCATTTCTCTTCCGCATAGTGGCAGGCGATGAATCACGGTGTCACCATTTTAAGCCGAGCAGCAAAAGAGAGAGCATGCAATGGAATCATGCTGGATCACCAAAAGCCAACAAATTCAAGTTACAGGTTTCCGCTGGTAAGGTTATGCTGTGCGCATTTTTTGACCATGAAGGACTATTGTTGGCCGACTTTAAAGAATCTGGTGTCGACATCAACTCTACCCACTACTTGCAAACACTAGACAAGCTGCAAAAAGCCATCAAAAATAAGCAACCCGGCATGCTTTCTTGCGGTATGATTTTGTTGCACGATAATGCTCGTCCGCATGTCGCAAAGATTGTGCAGGAAGCATTAGCAAGCAAGAAGTGGAAAATTCTGCAACATCCAATTTCATAGTCCTGATTTATCACCATGTGATTTTCATTTTTTCCGACTTCTAAGCAAAAGCTCTCAAGGAGCAACGATTTCACACAGATGCAGACGTAATGAACGCAGTAAACACTTGGATCAGTGAGCAACCACAATCTTTTTTTTTTCTTTTTTTTGCGGACGGTATTCGACGCCTACCTAAGCAAAGGGATGCTTGCCTGAATAGTTAGTTAGTTAGTTAGTTAGTTAGTCGACAGATCATCCTCATTGCACATCGAACCATTCAGTCCATAAGTGCTCGGATCCCCTCCTCAGCAAATCCCGCAGCGTGTAGCGGCTCAGGACACCAGGTCTGTGTTGGTTAATCAATCTTCTTTGGCTTCCTGCGTAGTGTTCTTGTTTGGCAACACCTCTTTTAATTTGCAGTTCTCGCAGTCTGAGCATGATTGTAGAATCACAGTCATCGCTTGGTTCTCGCAATAGTCTTACTTCTCGTAGAGCATTCAGAATGTCAGCCTGGTCCATAGCGCGTCCGCCCTCCACAGAAGCATTACCTGCAAGCTTGTCAGCCCGCTCATTTCCTTGTACTCCCACATGCCCTGGCACGAAGATACTAATCTTTGCCAGCCGAGACCGCTCCACAGACAGCAACCACTCTCTTCGGATCCACCCCATCTCTATCCTCTTTAGAATGCTGACATAAGCCTGGATCATTGACAATGAGTTGAGTGACCGGGCATGAGAAAGAATGGGTGAAAGTGGGAGACAGTAAAGTGACTGACCTGGCTATGGAAAAAACAGCCAGTCCTGAGAAATAAAATAGTGAGGGTAGAGGAAAAACCCCTAGGGTGGATGGGGCGAGAGATAGTGTATTTGTGTGTGAAGTCAAGGGACTTCAGGGAGTTGAGTTTGAGATACCGAAGGAGTCGGTAGTCCACGGAGAACGGTGTTGTGTGATTCTCCGAGCTGTGAAGGCAGTCCTAAAACCAAGAGTGGGTTACATAGAGAGCAGAGGCTCCGACCCAGTGGGTGGGTCGTATTGTGGGAGATCCAGTCGTGGATAGTAGCTGGACTAAATGTCTTGTGAATTTGAGATTAAGCAGGCCGCGAGAAGCCAGTGATGTGTGCTGGTTAAATTGTGAGGAGGATATTTATATTCTATGGATTACATTATTTCTGGATGTATAAACATGTTCCGTCTGTCCGTCTTATTTCTTGAATAAATTATTATGTGCGCCAACTCAATCTTGTTTCATGACTGGTGAAGGTGCACTTCTGGGGTGAGTTGGATTAAGAGTCAGTTAGATAGCTCAAGTGACACACCATGAACATCGTTACCTAGACAACGACCACCACACGACAATATCACGCAAAGATCATCAAGAACATTGAACTTATCATTAAGAACGACGTGTGACATCTGAGAGCTCGTCCGATCAAGAAACCCATTGCATTATAGACATTGGTGTCATTCTGAGATATTTGTGGGCTCTTCGCTGTGAGAAGAGTTATTATCTGTGACTTCGTTCCATCAATTTAGACAGTACTGCGTCAAGAGATTAACAGCAACTCTTTTGTGCGTGTGTGTCAAGGACAGAGTTCACGAGTCGACAGGTGAAGAATTTTACCACAGCTATTACGACGGGGGAGGTCGGTGGAAATTGCGAGTTTCCACGGAAAAAAAAATCGGGTCAGCGCTGTTTACGAGGACAGTGCACAGTACAGGTAAAGTACTGAGAACAGTGAACTCTCGGGAAGGAGAGTTAACATGGATGTGTAGGATACACAGAATTGACATTTGCGGATTCACCGGGAGGGGTGACAAAAGTGGGTGGAAACAGTGCCCCTACCGCCAGAGTTGGGGCAGGTTAGTGGTGTAAAGTGTATTTTCCACGGAGTTACGAGAGCAGCCGGGTGGGGCTGAAAAGGTTGACCTTAGGAGGCAAGGCTGTTTAACAGTAAGCAGTTACTGAGGAAATTTCCATGGCCTATTGTGGTCAAGATGACTCATTGTGAATGAACAAAACAAGGCGTTTTGTGTGAAACCAGACTTTATTGTTCGCCTTTGTTAAAAGCCCTTTGTGTTCATTACTTTATAATCAGCAAACATTTTGACAACAAATGATGACGTGGCAGCTCCGCGAACATAGTTGCACACAGTTGTAAAGCACTGGGCATTTGCGGCCAATTTTTCATTTGAACTTTGTCTTTAAAGGGCAATACAGAACATTTTGAGATAATTACCATAATCTTCAATTTGTACGACAATCGAAAGAACACTTTGAATAATTACTATTTACCGTCAACGTTTCCGACAGGTGGAATTGGTGATCACAACGCGAAATGAAGTAACCACTCAACAAATCAATCAGTCATTTTGAAATCTAGTGTCGTAGACATTTCCAGCAGATTGCGAATAACTATTAAAACGAACAAAACCTTTTGTGACTGATTAATAAGAACTTTTGGCGACGTATTAATAAGCATACATTGGTCGGCCAACCATCTGAACATTTTTGTTTGCTCTCTCATCGTCTAATTGTCGTTATCGTTTGGCTACTTATATATATATATATATATATATATATATATATATATATATATATATATATATATATATATATATATATATATATATATATATATATTTATTTATTTATTTATATATTGTTATTACATGTAGTTGTTGATAGGCACTTTTTGCGATCTCTATCTACATCAGGATAGGCCTTGTGAAACGTGGGTATTTCTAGTGCTTAAGATATTGGTTTGTAAGGAAAACGTTAATGAGTTAGCGTGTCGTGCAGTGGCATTGGAATAGTCCTATCCAATATCTAGAGCCAAGTTATCTGACGTCAGATTTGTGTATATTTTTACGCGATAATTTTTTTCCCCTTTCTCTTTCTTCTTTTCGTTATATTTACATATGATTTTTGTTGTGGTCGGATATATGTTATTATTGTGATCTTTCGTCATTTCTACTGTCTAGTGGTTGGTGTCAGTTTATATTTATATATTACGCGCACAGTTGTGTTTTTACATGGGCATGTCAATGTTAGTGGTGTTTATTTCTATGTAATCATCTGTATGCGTGTCACTAGCCTATGCGTCTAGCGTTTGATAGGCACCACTTACTGTTATCATTCATTTGTTTGCATATGTATTTATATGTATGTTTAACAATATTTCCAGGGACTTTATGAACTTGTGGTCATAGATATATATGCGAGGGAGTATAGGTGATACTTCCCCCCTCACTACCTAGTGCTTATAGAGTGACTGGGTGAGTACAGGGTGACATTATTAGCACTACGAATTTACGTACACAGGGAGTGGTAGTGTACTTATTGAAGGCACACAAAGACTAGTAGCAGAGTCTTTACATTTATAGTTGGCTGACAGACAGCAACGTGTCCACAAGTACAAGATGCCTACTTTAATGGAATATATTGAAGCAGGTGAACGAATAAGCCTGAAAGGTAAAGAATTACAGGAGTATGCAGAAGCAAAAGAACAAAAACAGACGGAAAGAGAGGAGAGGCATAATGAACGCGAGGCAAAGCGTCTACAGGAAGAGAAAGAGACACAAGTAAAATTAGCTGAAATGGAAAACAAGCGTCTACAGGAAGAGAAAGAGACACAAGTAAAACTAGCTGAAATAGAAAACAAGCGTCTACAGGAAGAGAGAGACACACACAAATGGAACTTGAAAAGTTAAAACACACAAATGCGGTAGAAATCGAGAAAGAGAAGATTAAGATGGAAGCTGAAATTGCACTCAGAAAATTAGAACTATCTTCGAAAGGTCAAAGTGAGGAAAGCAGAAGACCTTCGTAGTCGTCACAGAGACTAAAACTGCCATATTTTATGGACCGGGATTGCCTTGAATCCTATCTTGGGAGATTCAAATCGTCTGTAAACACATTAGGCATTCCAGAAGCGGAGTATGCGATGCGGCTGGGCTAGTTTCTTACGGGTAAGGCACTAGACACCATGTTCAATTTACCCGTAGAAGAAAGAAACAACTACACTATCTTACGTCAACGTTTGCTGACAAAGTTCCAACTAACTGAACATGGATATAGAACAAAGTTTAGACAGTTAGTGCCAGAGATTTCACAGACTTTGTTAACACAGTAAAGAACACATTTAACAAATGGATGGAGCTCGCAGAAGTAGGGAAAGATTTTAATAAATTAGTAGATTTAGTGTTAAGAGACAAAGTATTAGCTTCATGTAATACCAATTTAGTGGCTTTCTTTGAGGAACGTAAGCCAAAGGACATAGACACAATGTCTCAGTTAGGGCAAAACTACATGACTGCACATCCTAACGTATCTATTGGGAAACTAATGAGTGAGGAAATAGTCTGTGCAAGCGTACACTAAACAGGACCAGAATCCAGTCATCAGACCAAGGGCGAAAAGTGTGGATTCAGCACAAAAAGGTGAGCAGCAAGAACTTCAAAATAATGGTTTCCGTGGCAACCATTTTAGTCGAGCAGGACGGTACCCATACAAAAGGGGAAATTTCCGAGAGGCGTCCAAATAGTTATGCCGGATGCTGGAATTGTGGGAGCTGGAGACACAAAATGGCAGAGTGTGATGCACAACCATCAGATGGACCAACGAACAACAGTAAAAGGGAGATTCACTTGTTTCAAATGTGGAAGGAAGGGGCATGTCAGCCATCAATGTAGGATGAGAGAAACAGAGCACTCAAATGCAGCGCAAGTAATTGAGACGCTGAACAATGAAGATTGTAGTGGGTGCAAACCTCTTTTTGAAAAAGACGGTCAGCCAGTCCTAATATGTGGTCATACAGTGAAAGCTGGATCAGCAGTGCATGAAGGAGGAAGTTTGAAGCTGCATCAGGGATTCGTCAATGATAGACCAGCGTTAACAATTAGGGATTCCGGATGTACGTCTATCGGAGTGAGGAAAAGTTTAATAGATCCCTCGGATTATACAGGGAAAAAGATTAGATGCATAACATTCAACGGCACAGTAGAGTTCTACCCATTAGTCCATAATAACAGTAAAAACACCATATATCACTGGAAGAGTGACAGCGTGTGTTTTGGACTCACCAGTGGCTGATTTGATCATAGGAAATGTTATAGGAGTTAAAGATTGTACAGAAGAGGAAGTAGTTTATTGGGACCAAAAATATAGTGTAAGCAGTAATGAGGTAGTTACCACAGAAGAACCTAAATTAGAGAGTATAGCTGAGGTAGAAGAGGCACTTGAAGTAGACACAGGAACTCAGGACAAGGATAGTACAGCTGAGCAGATGAGAATGGATCCCAAATATAGTGCTAGTGGCTCCCAGAGACAAGATACTACTCTGAACAAATGTTCCCAAGGGGGTAGGAGAGTAGAACATAGGCAGTCAAAGAAAGGTAGATGGTGCTTCGAGAGGAAGAACAATGTTCTCACTCGCAGGTTTTCAGATAGCAGAACTGCACGTGGGCAAGTAGCAGTACCTTTAGCACACAGAGACCGATATACTAGAACAGCTCAGGATAGTGCATGTGCAGGGCACATAGGCATAAGGCGTATGCAGCAGAAAGCAAGGTGCCAGGTATATGGGCCAAGATTAAATAAAGAGTTCAGACTAAACAGAGACTCAAGTGTAACGATGCAATATGCAGATAGGAAAGTTGAGTCAGGTCAAAAGAGTGTTCGCGACATTACTGACCCAGGGCTAGGGATATCAAACAGATGTTGTAACTGTAGAGGTACCATGAGTCATGGGTACATGAAAGGTAGACACAGCATCGACAGGAATCAGAGGAGGGTTAATGCAAGAACAGAACCACCTGATATAGGGTCGGTACACAAATAGTATTGTGGGGTCGTGAAGTAATAAGAGACCTGTGGGTACATAAGTATAATGCTTTCCTATGATGTATTATTATTATGTGATGTATTAGTTCATGCATTGGTACACAAGATAGAAAGATGGTTGTATGTATGTGTGGGGAATATAGGAGTGTACTATGAGCATTTGATGTATTATGTAGTGTGGTAGCTAGAGTAAGGTGCAGCCATACTTAGGGCTACCCAGGCAATATGTCTGGGTCACATGTTTAGTAAGTTTTAGTCTCCCAATATTTGAAAACGAAGTTTTCTTTTAAGAGGGGGGTGATGACATAAGCCTGGGTCATTGACAATGAGTTAAGTGACCGGGCATGAGAAAGAATGGGTGAAAGTAGGAGACAGTAAAGTGACTGACCTGGCTATGGAAAAAAACAGCCAGTTCTGAGAAATAAAATAGTGAGGGTAGAGGAAAAACCCCTAGGGTGGATGGGGCGAGAGATAGTGTATTTGTGTGTGAAGTCAAGGGACTTCAGGGAGTTGAGTTTGAGAAACCGAAGGAGTCGGTAGTCCACGGAGAACGGTGTTGTGTGATTCTCCGAGCTGTGAAGGCAGTCCTAAAACCAAGAGTGGGTTACATAGAGAGCAGAGGCTCCGACCCAGTGGGAGATCCAGCGGATAGTAGCTGGACTAAATGTCTTGTGAATTTGAGATTAAGCAGGCCGTGAGAAGCCAGTGATGTGTGCTGGTTAAATTGTGAGGAGGATATTTATATTCTATGGATTACATTATTTCTGGATGTATAAACATGTTCCGTCTGTCCGTCTTATTTCTGGAATAAATTATTATGTGCGCCAACTCAATCTTGTTTCATGACTGGTGAAGGTGCACTTCTGGGGTGAGTTGGATTAAGAGTCAGTTAGATAGCTCAATTGACACACCATGAACATCGTTACCTAGACAACGACCACCACACGACAATATCACGCAAAGATCATCAAGAACATTGAACTTATCATCAAGAACGACGTGTGACACATACCCATTGAGTCGCTAAGGAAACATTCTCCAGTGAATGCCTGTGTCTCGAGCCATGTTATTGCTTTACTTACTCCATGACTTCCATAGTCTGGCTACTTGTGGTCTCAGCAAAAGCACCAGAGTCCTCCTTCACAATTCTCCCTCCGGCCTGAGCTGTAAAGGCCCATGAACTTCTCACATGTCGGACGACTGACACATCTGTGTATATGACAGCATCACCGTCTAACGAATTCTCGAAAATCAAAGCCTGTACTTCCTCCCCCACAGCAGCCGGATTTTCTTGTCTGCATTTTCTGTCTAGTTGGATGCAGACTGAAAGAGACGTACAGAAATCTGTTGGCACTTGTACCCTCTCCTCGCCAGGTTCTAAGTCCTCAAGTGAACATACCTGTTGAAGAATGTCCTCGGCTTGACCCATCCACGGCCTTCTTCTTTTTAACCTACTGCCCTTCACCTTCCTAATTTCACTATGCAGTGGGTGTTGTGTGTTTGTGTTAACTCTGAGGTAGGCACGTGCTCTGGAAATTTGTATTGTGTCTTCAATGGTTGAAAAATCAAGAAGGTAGCGCATCGCACTGCATGCTGTATCTCTTGTACATCCAAGAATAATGCGCATGGCTTCGTTCTGTATCCTTTCCATCTTTCTGTCTGCTTATGCTAAGAGTCAGGATAGCCATCGCATCGCTTGCCTGAATGCCTACGGCGACTTCTTCTGACCAACCTATGGTGCATTTTTTGGTTGCGTATCCCTTACGGGACGTTGCAGTCAACACCAGCATTTGTCAGCTGCTGTTGATGTACTAGGCAAGTGTTACGTTCAGTAGTTTGTCATTGCTTTCTGAACGACCTGCTCCCATACCAGCACGTTATAACACAACGCGACACGGTCTGCTGCACAAATCGGTCGCAGCTAAGCTTCGAACGCCTGGTACCCGGCTCACGAACCGCGTTCGCAAGCCTTTGGTCACGGAGACCGGTTTAATTCTAAAACACCTGTTAATGTTTCTTTCATACTTTTGTAATAAAGCCATTTGAACTGGTTTCAAATGAACGCCTCTAATAGCTACAACTGTGATAGCACAAGCCTCGTCGCGATATAAATATCACTGTGATAGCACAAGCCTTGTGGCGTTATAGTTATAGATATCACTGTGATAGCACAAGACCTTGTCGCGTTATAGATATCACTGTGATAGCACAAGCCTTGTCGCGTTATAGATATCACTGTGATAGCACAAGCCTTGTCGCGTTATACGAAGGGAGTCAATAAGTAAGACGCAAATGGCTGTAGAAAAATAACTAAATATAATAACAACGTGAAACCAGTTTATTTGTATACATACATTGTCCCTTTATTTCTCAACATAATTTCCACAAACATTGCACTTACCCCATTGTTTTATCAGTCCTCCCAAACCGACTGCATAGAACTGCGTGCTTTGTTTTCGTTTACTTGCCAGCCCACAGAACTGTGTGACTTACTTATTGACTTGCCCGCGTCACTTTTTCTACCCAGCCATGCACCGCTTTACGGGATAAACGTTTGTCAGCATAAACACTGAAAACCCACCTTGGCATGAGAAATTTCGCGAATGACGCCGAAGTTGAATGTGAAGTGAAAACGTGGTTTAGACACAGACGTACATATCCATTCCTGTGTCTTTACTTTATTGTTTCGCTCTCGTAAACCTTGCCTCGTTGTATATTCCCAATCCTGTGACCTTGCATCATATATTGCCACTTCGGTGACCTTGCCTCATAGTGTGCCACGCCTGTGACCTTGCCTCGTATATTCTCGCTCATGTGACGTTGCCTCGTATGTTCTCATTTCTGTTACCTGTCTCGTATATTCCCAATCCTACGACCTTGCCTCGTTTTATATTCCCACTTCTGTGACCTTGCTTCGAAAATTTCCACCCCCTGACCTTGACCCTTACCCCGGCCGAGAATCCACAACTGGCCTACTTTAGCGCCGACATTGATCCAGTGACGTCTACTGTTTATTTATCACAGCAAACATTCACAATATCCCCATCCTCCCGCCCCGTTCCTTGAGCTCAGCAAGTTATATAATTACTCAACAAAGAAGTTCGCCGAGGCTGCCTTAGCACGGTCAAGTCAGTTTAACGCGGTTATTCCATTGTCATTTTTCTTCAGTTACCTATACAAGCTTGATCATTATTCCACCCAGGTGTCCATTGTCAGTTTTCTTAACCACGCAGATTTGATTATTCCACTGAGATGTCCATTGCAATTTCTCTTCAGTTTACGCAAGTGTGATTATTATTCTAGTGAGACGCTCTAAATAATGTAATCATTCCCCTCACAAATTATTCCATTGAGACACAAACTGCATTCCATATAAGTGTATATAAAAGTAATGTAATTATTCCACTCAGTAATTATTCCACTATCCAGTTATTCCACTCAGAGATGATTCCACTAAGAGATTATTCACACTGAGATGTCCTATGCAATTCCTCGTCAGTTTATTCAAGTTTAATTACTATTCCATTGGAACACACAATATTTTGCCTATAAGTGAATCATAAGAGTTATCTAAGTACTACCATCAAAGATTATTCCACTCAGAATTATTCTATTCGGAGATTATTCCATTCTGAGATTATTCCTCTCGGAGATTATTCCAGTCAGAGATTATTCCAGTCAGAGATTGTTCCACTAACACATTATTCCATTCTGAGATTATTCCTTTCGGAGATTATTCCAGTCAGAGATTATTCCAGTCAGAGATTATTCCAGTCAGAGATTGTTCCACTCAGATATTATTCCTCTCAAAGATCATTCCACTCATAGATTTTTCCACTCGGAGATTATTCCACTCAGAGATTATTCCACTCAGAGATTATTTCACTCAGAGATTATAGATTATTCATCTCAGATATTATTTTACACAGAGATTATTCCAGTCAGAGATTATTTCACTGAGAGATTTTTCCACTCAGAGATTATTCCACTCAGAGATTATTCCTTTCAGAGATTATTCCACTCAGAGATTATTCCACTCAGAGATTATTACACTGGGTCGCACTGAGTAGTTCCCTGTAAAGTTAGTATGTCCTTACAATCAACGCCAGCATTGTTTAGAATTGTGTGATTTATCCGTCCGTC
>JACEFZ010026976.1:102500-147500 GCA_014155875.1 Cepaea nemoralis | reverse complement strand
GAGGAGAGAAGAGGAGGGAGGAAGAGGAGGAGGAGGGAGGAGGAGGAGTGCAAGGAGGAGGGGGAGGAGGGAGGAGGAGGGGAGAAGGGAGGAGGGTGAAGGAGGAGGGATGATGAGTGGGGGAGGAGGGAGGAGGAGGAAGAAGAGAGGAGAAGGGAGAAGGAGTGATTAGGAGGAGGAGGAGGAGAGCAAGGAGGAGGGGGAGGAGGGAGGAGGAGGAGTAGGGAGAAGGAGGAAGAAGGAGGAGGGAGGATGAGGGAGGAGAAGAACGCAGGAGGAGGTGGGGAGGAGGAGGGAGGAGAAGAGGGAGATGGAGGAGGAGGAGGGAGGAGGAGGTAGAGGGAGGAGGAGGAGGGATGTGGAGGGAGGAGGTAGAGGGAGGAGGAGGAGAAGGGAGGAGGAGAGAGGAGTAAGGGGAGGAGGAGGAGGGAGAAAAAGGGAGGAGAAGGAGGAGGAGGGAGGAGGAGGGATGAGGGGGGACGTAGGAGGAGGAGGGAGTAGGAGGAGAGAGGAGGAGAAGGGAGGAGGAAGGAAGAGGAGTGATTAGGAGGAGGGAGGAGGGAGGAGGAGGAGAAAGAGGGAGAAAGAGGAGGAGGGGGAGGGGGAGGGACAGAGGAAGAGGGTAGGAGGAGGAGGGGGAGAGGAGGAGGAGGAGGATTATAACGCATATGCCTGTAGATAACTGCAGCGAAAAGGTGGGTCTGTCTATCTATCTGACCCGGCGTGGCTTCGCCCAGCTCCTGGCGGGTAGCGTCTCATTAAATTCATACAACAAAATAAAGTAACTTAAAAGAATGTCCTTCCACACACCATCCATTATTTCTAATGAAAACCGTTTCTAATCACCTGCATGACTGTAGATAACTTCGTAAGCATAAAAAGATGAGTTACAATGTTATGCATTATGCATTATTTTTATGAAAACTTTGAAAATGCCTTAAAGATTGTAGCATTATTTATTATAACTCATATGCCGGTACATAACTATAGACAAATAGTTATAAATCTTTGAAAACGATGCAACAATATGACTATAAGGTATACAGAAAATTTATTGAAAGTTATGCCCCTTGAAATAACTTTTACAGAGTTAATTCCCCTCGCTGTATAGAAATTATAATGAAAAATTAAATAATATTAAGTAAGCAGCCGATTTCACACTAAAAAAATATCACAGTTGGCTGCGTTGGAATGAAAGGAAGACGTGTAGAAAATTTCATCAATCGGATGGGCCGTTCGCGAACGCATAAAGGACATACACACACACATCCTTTTTTATATATAAGATTTCAGCACTCTCTTCCTTACATTCAGTGATAATGACTTATTGCATAAGATACTCTTCATTTTCTGAAATGTGGCTTTTGCTTGCCCTATTCTGCTCTTAAACTATGTTTTACATCTTCCATCTGATGTTATAACATATATTTAAAACTATCCATTTGGTTAAGAATTGTCCATTCTATTTCTATGTCACATTTTGGGATACCATTTTCTTTGATATCACCATCACTACTGTTTTCTTGATGTTCAAGGAGAGTTCTGTCTTTGCATTCTCTGTTACTAGTTACTACATGTTCAAGAATTGTTGTAGGTATGTTGCATTATCCGCCACCAATACTGTGTCATCTGCATAGCGTACATTACCTATATTGTAACCTCCGATTAGTATTCCTGGCATCTCTTTGATCTCTCTCATTATTACTTCGCTATACAGGGAGAAACGTTCCGGTGACAAAACAGACTCCTGTCATACTCCTAGCTTCATCTGTTCCTTGTGCCCTCTTAATTTCCCATTATAATTGCTGCTACTTGGTTCCAGTAAATATTCTTTACTATTCTTAAATTTTCCCCATCAATGTTGATATCTTCCAACATTTTAATCAATTCATCATGTTTTACTATATCAAATGCTCTAGTATAATCTATGAAGCACAAATACGTGTCTTTCTGTGTCTCTATTGACCTTTCTATTAGTGTCCGTAATGTATATATTGAATTGTGTGTACCCATGGTTTATGAGGTTAATTGTACGAAAATTTTCGCATTCAATTTCTCGTGGTATTTTTGGTATAGCTATAAAAATAGATTTCAGCATTAAATTTTAGTTGCATGTCCTTCACAGGATATAGCAGTCAGCCCCAGCATTTTTGCTGTTCGTGAATCCTGGGCAAATTTTACGTTCAGTAGTTTGCCATTGCTTTCTGAGCGACCAGCACCTATACCTTTTTCGAAAAACCAGCACCATTGTGTTTCGAACCCGGGTATACGGGCTCACAAACCGCGTTCGCTAGACCTTAGTCACGGCGCTCGGTAAATATCCACTGCTGTAAATATCATTCAACATTCTGGTTAATACATCTACTCCAAATTCTCCCAATATTTCTAATTCCTTTATTGTGATTTTATCTGGCCCAGCTGTTTTCCTTTTTTTTTCATATGTTTTATAGCGTCAGCGACTTTTTCTTTTAGAATAGGTGGACCTTTTGAATGGCTTTCTTCTGTTAATTCTTCCCTTTCTCCATCATACACTTCTCTTATATACTCACTCCACCGCTTCATTATAGTACTTTCCTCCAATAATATCTTTCCTGTTTTTGGTTTCAAACACACTGTATTTATTTTTATTTTTATTCCAGTGAGCTCACTGATGTGTCTGTGCATAAATTCTGTATCTTTAATAGAATTTGATTCAATTTATTTGCTCTGCTCGTTTAACAAACTTTCTTTTGCCTTCACATATTTATTCTTTATTTCTTTATTTATCTTAGCATATTATTGTTTAACATTTTTACTTTGTATTTATTTATTTTTGTTTGTCCATCAACAATAAGATTTCTTCATTCATCCATTTTTCTTTGCTTTTTGGCTTCTCTCCGGTAATATTTCTTTGCTAGTTTCATGAATGGAGTCATTTAACATTTCCCATTGTTCATTTATACACTGTATTTTAGCTCTTGCATTGTACCTATTTTTCACAGTCACTCTGTATTATTCTTGAATTTCTTTATCAACTTTCAGAACCTCTTTATTAAGTCTCACGTTCTTAAGCATTTTTTCCATCTCTTTAATCTTACTTTTATTTGCACACATAGTGGAACATGATCACTATTACAGTCAGCACCAAATTAATTAAAGCATTTCTAAATCTGTTATCAATAAGTGTGTAGTCAATTTTGTTGCATATTTTCTTATCTGGGCTTTTCCATGTGCATAGTCGTCTTTTATGGTGTTTAAACCATGCATTTCTAATTATCATATAATTGATAACTGCCCATTCTATTAGTTTCTCTCCTCTGTCATTTCTTGTACCTAAACCATAATTCTCCACTATATCTTCCATTTTTTCCCTTTCCTTCTTTTGCATTAAAATTTCCAAGTATTATTTTTAGTTCTTGTGATCCAATTTGAGCCATCGCCATTTCTATTTCATTGTAAAAGTGTTGTATTGCTTCATAACTACTGCTTGTTTTTGGTGCATATACTTTTATTTATTTATATATATATATATATATATATATATATATATATATATATATATATATTGGTTTGCCTTTGATTTTGACCATAATAACGCTATCTGAAATACACCAGTATCCATTAATTGACTTGGCTTTTCTTTTCTTTTTTTTTTTCATCAAATATTATTCCTACCCCTCCAGACTAAATTATTGTGTGTTTGTCAGATATAATTTTGCCCGATCCCTTCCATCTCATCTCACTTATGCATAATGTATTCATTTTCATGCTATCCATCTCTCTTAGAACATTGTTCAACTTTCCCAGCTCGTTTAATGTCCTAACATGCCATGTTACTACTCTAAATGTATTTATTTTAGTTATGGTTTTGCCATCAGCAGCTGGATGACAGTCTGGTGTCACCTGTGGCTCATCACTGTCCCTACAGGACGAGGATGTCTTAAGACAGCTATTAACGTCGTTCACTACCTGTGAAATATTTTTGCCCCTGAAATCTTTGGAAGATAATGTGGTGCCTTGCTCTGTTCAGCTGCAGAGTTGTCCACTTATTCTTGTAGATACTTTGACCCCAGTGCTGCATTAGCCACACCGTGGTGTGTTTCCCATCCTCTACCATGGGGAAGTGCAGTTGGGATTTTCCCTTCCTAAGGTTATGTCCAATGATGGCCAAAACTCTCCAGTACTTTTAGAGGACGGTTCTTTCTTACAGTTGTATATTATGTTTTACTTTCAATTGTCTTCTCCGTGAATTTTATGATAGTTGATTGAGCAGCTGAAGATATTTGCAACAGCCCTCACGGAAACCATTGCCTCCAGATTCCTCCTAGTTTGGGCATTCACGTTCCTTGGTTGACTACCATACAGCAAGACAGGTTCTATACAACCTTTCAGCATGCTCATTCTGATTTTCAGTGACATTTATTTCATGCATAAGATACTTTTAATTTTCTGACACTCAGCTTTTGTTTGACAGATTCTGCTCTTAATCTCAGCCACGTGTATTCTGTCTGTGGCTATCGTTTCAGCCAGATAATTAAATTTTTCGACTTAGTAAAGCATTTCGCTTTTCTCAGCTACGCGTACTTTTTTTTATTAAAGTTAGTTGCATATTCGTTACACAACTTTGCAGTCAACCCCAGAATTTGTTGGTTATTTGTGATTTCTTGGCAAGTTTACGTTCTGTAGTTTGCCATTAGTTTCTGAACGAACGGCACTCATGCCATTTTATAAAAACTAGAGCAAGGCGGCCTGCTTCCAAATCGCCCGCGGCTGTGTTTCGAACGTGGTGTGCGGGATTACGAACTGCGTCCGTAACCCCTTCAAACTAGGTTAGCCTAAACCGCAGCTCAGCTGTGGAGCAATCTTCCACAAGAAATCAAAGCCACCACCAATCCGTATATACATAATCACAAACTATTAGAACACCATCTTTGTACAGAATGCATTCCCCCTTAACAATAATAATAATAATGTAAGTCTCCGTGGCGAAGTGTCAAGCCGTCTGACTCGGGCTCCGAAGGTTGTGGGTTCGATTCCGAGGAGCGTCCTTTGGTTCACTGGTGCATTTTTTTCGGAGACTCCTGAGGGTCGTTGTTGGAGCTACGGAGTTCATGCTTTGCGCGACGCTTTCGACAATTCTCTGCGGAAAGAGACTGAACCATATGGGATAAACTCCCGGTGCAATGAAGTCGACCCTGTTATTATTATTATAATAAGAAAAGTAACAGTCTCCTGTTGGTAGTACAGTATGCTCTATAGCTATTAACAATTGTCACATGAATCATTACTATCTGTGAGTCAAGTAGTCATGGTTGTTGCACTTGTTCCATGCCTTTATAATGTATATATTGATGTTGTTGCTGTTCTCGTTTAGGTATGGATGAAATCGTGTATTAGAGATATATATATATATATATATATATATATATATATATATATATATATATATATATATATATAGAGAGAGAGAGAGAGAGAGAGAGAGAGAGAGAGAGAGAGAGAGAGAGAGAGAGAGAGAGAGAGAGAGAGAGAGAGAGAGAAGAAGAAGAAGAAGCAGAAGAAGAAGAAGAAGAAGAAGAAGAAGAAGAAGAAGAAGAAGAAGAAGAAGAAGAAGAAGAAGAAGAAGAAGGCAGCCTGAATGAACGAACTTTATTTTCACACGCAGGCTCGTCTAACATTCTGCTGCTGCTGCTGCTGCTGCTGCTGCTGCTCCTCCTCCTCATCCTCCTCCTCCTCTTCCTCCTCCTCCTCATCCTCCGCCTCAGCCGCCGCAACCGCCTCCTCCTTCTCCTCCTTCTCCTCCTTTTAGAGAGTGGTTACATCTTGCTACCGCGGTGACTTCTCCCACCACACTAGCATGTCCCTAGGGGAAAGATGCATCAGATGCTCCCTACCTTTGATGCTGTCATTGAAACATGCCATGCTCGGCGACCAATGCTCCTCTCAGAACTTTGCCTTTATCACTGTCCTTTCTACGCCACTGTGATGTTGCATACTGTCATTGTGTTTCACATTGACACATTGACAAACATGATGTATCCATGTCCAGGTTTTGTCACATGTCGGTATTGTTTTCCTTCCGCGCATACGTGATGCTACAAAATGGTATGTAACAGTAACAGCAAAGGTCAAAGATTGCGATTTGATTCCTAAGTGTTGTGACAAGTTAAAGACCCGCATGTTGCTACAGGAAAGATGCATCATCTCAGAATGTTTACTTTTATGGTGATGTGCTACAGGTGCATGAAATCCACACCCCAGCGTGTTTGTATCATTCTTATATACCATCACATATTTACGTGTTGTTATCATTCTTCTATAAACCCACACACTAGATATCGCATTTTATTGCGTAGATGATTTTTAAATACCCAGACAACTTATGTCTGCACACATTCCCGGCATGTTTCTCTCTCCATTGTCAGCGCTACACGGCGCCGAAGCCAACAACGACCTTATTTAAACGAAATTCCAAAACAATCTCATTTGTTTATTTATTTCTATGCCATCTGTTCTCAGTTGTGCGTTTCTCGTTATTATGATTGTGAATAAACACGAAACAAATCCATGTTCTGTGCAGCTTTTCGTTATATTCCATTAATCGTTTATATTTTTCATCTGGTTTAATTTTGCCCAAAATCAGGCACCTGTTTATCCTGATTTGCGATTATTGTTTGGCTCTAGTTTCTGGTATTTTCTCACGTGATTTCCTCGAGACATTAAGTCGATTTCCTGCGCTTTAGTTGCTGATGCCATATAACCAGGTCGTGACCTCTTGAGGCCTTTACTTAACGTCTTGTTCCGGGTCATCCCGATCCAATTTGGCATACAAAGCGCAATCAGAGCTCTTCTGTCTGGTGAAAAAATCTCAATTTAAACAGAACAAAAACCCATATCCCACCCTATTCACAGGCTGATGTCCAAACGCAGCTTCTTAACCACAGCAATCCGCGGGTGTGATCTCATTATGTGTGAGGGTATTTTCACACTTTTATCCCCGGGGACATTAAACTCTTGTTGGTGGAAAATGGGAAAATGTGAACAAAATGGAAACAAGATACCCTGGGGGGGGGGGGGGGGGGGGGGCCGCAAGGCCTTTGCTCCACACACGCACACATCCGCACAGACATGCACACACGCGCCGGTGGAATGAGGCAATCTTTGCCTGTCTATTAAAATATTCATGCGCGTGTGATTGTCACGCCTGTTATATCAATTATTATAATCACACGTATGAATTCTCCACCACACGTGTGAATTCTCAACAGAAGGAGCAAACAACAGTAACACTGTGATCTGCCATATACATTTAATATAAAATGCTGAGACCTATAGTGCTATCTCAATGGTTAGATGCGAATTCTGTCCATATTCCATAGTTGTGGGGCCATGTATAAGGGGCGTTCATTTGAAATCCGTTCGTGCCGCACCGCGCGTAATTGTGTAAGTTGAATATGCTCATGTCATTGTCATATGATAAGTACTGACCAATAAATAAAAGAGCATGTGCTTATCGTTCCATGATGCATAGGTTCTGTTTCTGACAGTTGAGAAAATGGCCGGGTTGATCCAAAATCCGTTCAAAGAAGCTCAAAGAGCGGTGATTCAGTTTCTTTCATTTGAAGGATGTCGACCAGTGGCCATTCATCGAAGAAAGCAGGTAGCGTATGGTAACAAATGTGTGTCGAAGACAACAGTGACAGACTTGGCAAGAATGTTTCGGAAGGACGTCAGTTCACGACAGAACTTCGACGGCCGGGTCAAGCGCATATTGTTTCAACAGAAAAAAAGAAACCATCGCCAAAATTGATGCAGCAGTCCAGATGAATCGTTATCGAAGCATACGTTCGCTAGCGAAAGAGTTTGATGTGTCAATTGGGACAATTCAAAAGGTCGTTCGTAAGAAACTGCAATATCGGAAGGTGTGTTCACAGTAGGTACCCCGACCACCAAAAAGAGGAACGCATGGGATGGTGTTTGAACCACATGCTGCGTTACAAAGTGGAGGGTGATGCATTTCTCTTCCGCATAGTGGCAGGCGATGAATCATGGTGTCACCAATTTGAGCCGAGCAGCAAAAGAGAGAGCTTCCAATGGAAGCATGCTGGATCACCAAAAGCCAAAAAATTCAAGTTACAGGTTTCCGCTGGTAAGGTTATGCTAATCACATTTTTTTTTTACCATCAAGGGCTATTGTTGGCCGACTTCAAAGAATCTGGTGTCAACATCAACTCTATTCAGTACTTGTAAATACTAGACAAGCTGCAAAAAGGCATCAAGAATAAACGACCCGGCATGCTTTCTCGCGGTGTGATTTTGTTGCACGATAATGCTCGTCCGCATGTCACAAAGATTGTGCAGGAAGCATTTGCAAGGAAGAAGTGGAAAATTCTGCAACATCCAGCCTATAGTCCTGATTTGTCACCATGTGATTTTCATTTGTTTGGACCTCTAAAAAAAAAAAAAACTCTCAAGGGGGCAACGATTTCACTCAGATGCAGACGTAATAAACGCGGTAAACACTTGGTTCAGTGAGCAACCACAATCTTTTTTGCGGACGGCATTCGCCGCCTACCTAAGCAATGGGATGCTTGCCTGAATGCCTACGGCGATTTCTTCTGACTACCCATGGTGCATAATTCATTCAAAATGAATGCTATGTTTAATTCTACTACATCTGTTAATGTTTCTTCCATGGTTGTGTAATTAAAGCCACTGGAACGGGTTTCAAAGGAACGTCTCTAATAGATGATTCATTCATCATGTGCCATTCCGATAAGCGTTGGCGGCCATGATTCGCCATTTCACTCGATCACCAGAGTCGTGGATCAGCTCAGCGTTCTTGTCTCGACCATACCAGGTGGTCAAACCATCCAGTTATTTATTTCTCTGCCTTCCTCTTGTTCTCTTTCCCTCGATCTTGACAGTTGTCGCATTTTCTCCAATTTATTTCTTCTCACGGCGTGATCCTAAAAATGTGACTGCCTACGTCTAATTTCTCTAATCAGTTTACGGTTTTCATTAGTTACTTGTAGGTCATTGGTTTTTCTGTCTGTTCGTGGTATTCTTTGCATTTTCTTCAGAAACCACATTTCCACAGCCATCAGATGTTTTTCAGCTTGTCTGCTCATTGTCTACACTTCACAACCATACACAAGTAAAGGTTCTATGTAGCACATCAACACTCTTTTTCTCGTTGCAAATGGCATCTTTTTATTGGTCAGTATGTATTTCATCTTGCAAAAGGCTGCCTTCGCCATGGCGAATCTTGTTCTAGTCTCTTCAAGGCATCCCCTACAGATGTTATGACTGTTCCGAGATAATTGCACCGATTCATTTGTTTGAGAATATCTCCTGTCAGAGTGTTGGGGAATAGAGACAGGACATAGAGAGGACAATGGACATATAGAGACAGGACATAGGCAGGGAGACAGTAATGTCAGCAACAGGACATCTACAGGACTAGAGAGATATGATGGACGGGACATAAATCAGGACGTAGAGATGTCATAAGACAGGACATCTACAAGACAATATAGATATTAGAGACAGGTCAGGGACACTGAGATGTCAGAGACAGGACACGACCCAGTTATAAAAGGGGACAGAAGTCTACGGGACTCTGTTGACTAGACAGCGTTGCACTATACGACCAAACCTAACACGGACGGACAGCAAGACGACGTGACTGTTGAGACAGCACGGTTATCTCGAGGAAAGCGGGGTCCAGTATCACGCGACCGACCGGTCAGCGTGAGGAAAGGACAGGCAGAGACTCGACTGCTTAGGGGGAGGATGTTTGTGATTCTGGAGCGAGTGTATAAGATTTGCAGGAACGCTAGCTGGCTTTGCCATATTTGACGTTAGCTAGTATCTGAGTGCAGTGCTGTGTGTGCGATTGCCCGAGTGCTATTATTGTTTGTTAGCAGCACTATGTATATGATGATTTAACCGCCTTGTGTGCACATTGTAACGCTAATCAGATTCTCCTGAATAAATATGAATTGCCACGTGTACGACTGATACTTGTGCTTGAGTGCATGTGAAGAGTTTAAGACTGCCTGCGTATGTGAAACGTTGACAGGCATAAAAACAAATGGTGTCAGAAGTGCTCAATCGGATGATTGAATAAGAATGAATCCAACAGCCTGAATGTGTAAAATCTAATGATTGTGGAAAATCTAGCTTGATTGTGTAAAATCTAATGATCTATCGGTAATCTTAAGAGTGCACATCTCCATTTATTTGTATATTACATTGCGGTATTTCTTTCTTCTTAAAGACGACCGTAATCTGTGTCTTCTTACAATTTAATTCTTCTTCTTCTTCTTCTTCTCCTCCTCCTCCTCCTCCTCCTCCTTCTTTGTTTTCAGCAGAGCTGCGTTCTTACGCCGTTAGGCTGACACATCCGACTTCTGCGGGCATTTGTTGACCGGGTTAACCTTCCCGGACAATTTAATTCTAACCCAATTTGATCCTGCTCATTGTCTGCAATCAATACTGTATCATCCGCATATCTAATGTTATTGATGTTATGTCCCCCAATGATGATTCCTTTTATATCGTTAACATTTCTGACAATATTTTCACCGTATAGAGAAAAAAGCTCTGGAGACATTACACATCCTTGTCTCACACCTCTCTTAATAGGCTGATATTAACCTACTTCATTATCAATCTTTATGGCAGCTTGTTGTTTCCAATATAACTAGAAACTTCTACAAAAAGATAAGTGCAATGCGACGAGTGGAGAACCCTTTGACCCAACTTAAATAATTAACAGCGAATATGGAGAACCAATAAGTGAACAAAAACAAATCCTAATAAGATGGAAGCAGTATTTCGAACAACTTCTCAACATCCCATCAGATGTCACAGGAATTCAAGAGACCTACATAGATGTCACAGAACAACAAGAACTAGACATACTAACAGAAGAAATTATAGAAGCCATCAGATTAGCCCCATTGAACAAATCACCGGGACAGGATGAAATACGAAATGAACTAATTAAAGCAGCAAGAGAAGTAGGAACAGCATGGCTACATAGACTATTCAACCATGTTTGGGTAGAACAACAGAAACCACGAGCCTGGGGAAACGCCATAATTATCCCAATTTGGAAAAAACAAAGGCAGCAAAAGAGACTGCACACAATACAGAGGCATTTCACTGTTGAGTCATACTGGGAAAATATTTTGCAAAATTCTTGTAAAAAGATTACGAACTACTTTAGAACCCCAGCTAAGCGAAACAAACTTGGATTTAGGAAAAACAAAGGATGCAAAGATACCATTTTTGCCCTTAGACAAGTTATAGAAAAATCAATCGAATTCAACGAAACACTCTACTTAGCCTTTGTTGACCAAGAAAAGGCATTCGATAGAGTAGATAGAAGTAAGCTGTGGGAAATCCTTAAACAATATTTAGTGAGTACACATCTAACAAACCTATGTAGAAGTTTATACAACAACAGTGAATGCATAGTGAGAGCAACTGGGGGACACTCAGAACCCTTCGCCATAAGATCTGGAGTACGACAAGGTTGTGTCCTGTCCCCTCTCTTGTCGCCCAGGCCCTGGCGGGGATCTATCTATCTATCTATCTGTCTGTCTGCCTGCTTGTCTGTCTGTCTGTCAGTCTGTCTGACCCGGCCCGGCTTCGCCCAGCTCCTGGTGGGGAGCATCTCATTTAATTCATATAAGTAGTCAAAAAAGCTCCCGTTCCCGACTATCTGTCTGTCTGTCTGTCTGTCTGTCTGTCTGTCTGTCTGATCTATCTATCTTTCTATCTATCTGATCTATCTATCTATCTGATCTATCTATCTATCTGATCTATCTATCTATCTATCTATCTATCTATCTATCTATCTATCTATCTAAATATCTATCTATCTATCTATCTATCTAAATATCTATCTATCTATCTATCTATCTATCTATCTATCTATTTATCTATCTATCTATCTATCTATATATCTATCTATCTATCTATCTACCTATCTATCTATCTAAATATCTATCTATCTATCTATCTGTCTATCTATCTATCTATCTATCTATCTATCAATCAATCTATCTATCTATCTATCTATCTATCTATCTATCTATCTATGTTCGGCCCGTTCCCGTTAAAAATATAGATATAATAGAAGAATAGATAGATTGATAGTAGAAAATATGATTGGAAGAGATCTATCTAAAGTAAACTTACCAAGATATCACGAACAGCCAATAAATGGTGTGCGGTGGGTTGACTGCAAACGATAAGCAACTAACTTTCTATCACACAAAAATTACTTTTTTTTTTTTTAAACGAACGAAAATCTTTCGCAGGCCCGTCCTACATTCTGCCCTTCTTCTCTATTTCCTCTCATACATTCTTTCATTGAACATCTCATTTGAAGCAATTCTTTGACAACTTTTTTTTTTTTTTGGGGGGGGGGGGGGGGGGGGGGGGGTTGGGGGGTTGTCGGTCATCCCAGACAAGCTGGTTCCCCGCTTCCCCCTGTTTTTGGCGTGGACCCTTAGTCCCACTGTGAGCTATTGCCCACAGTGGTCCACCGGGCCCACATTTAAAGTGATGCTTATGTGAGGTGTTTTTTTTTTTTTTTTGATCACCCGGCCCCCGACCAGACCAGGCGCACTACTGTATGGAGGCAGCAAATGCGTCTGATCTTAGCCAAGGGACCGAGAATGATCATCCCGGCCTCCGACCAGACCAAGCGCACTACTGGAGGCCAGCAAATACACTTGATCTTAGCCAAAAGGCCGAGAAGCGACAACTGTCATCAGAAATACCCAACGTGGGTGTAACGCGCCATACATATAAGAATGATAAAAAAATTAATGTGCTGTTGAAGCAAAATAAAAAGATGAGTTAGATAATTTTCACTATTTAAATAGATGCATTATTTTTATGAAAACTATGAAAAAGCCTTAAAGATTATATCATTATTTATTATAACTCATATGCTTATAAATAACTATGGACAAAGAGTTTATAAATCTTTGAAAACGATGTAACAATCTATATAAAGAGTAATAGGAATGTTATTAAAAGTTATGCCCCTTGAAACAACTTTTCTTATGTTATGTCCCCTTGTTATATTGAAATGATAATGTAATTTAATTATTAAATTTTTCAAAGTAAATACTATTTTAGTTAGTAAAATACTATGACAGTCGGTTGCACAGGAATGAAAAGAAGACGTGTAGAAAATTTCATCTCAATCAGATGGACCGCTATCGAACGCAGCCAATACATCTCCACATACCCACCCACTCTCATCTCATCTCATCTCATCATGTTCCTCTTGTACCTTGCGGTGTCGAGGTGAAGTATAAACTTCGTGAGAGTGCCCGGTTATGGGCTTCGTATATCGACATTCCCATGGATTCTGTTATTCCCTCCGTCCAACGTTTACGTGGTCGGCCTTTTCCTCTGTTTCCATCTGGTCTGTACATCATTGCTTGTTGTGGCATGCTGTTGACTGGTAGCCTACTTGCATGGCCAAACCATTTGACTTGCTGCTTTCTAATAAAATCTAGAACAGCTTTAACCCCCACTTTAGTCCTGATTTCTTCATTTCTGATTGATACGTTGAGTATTCTTCTCAGGAACCTCATTTCTGTTGTTGTGATTTTTCTTTTCTCTTTTTCTGTCATTGTCCAGGTTTGGCATTGGTAGCACAGAGTTGGCAGGAAGATTGTGTTGTAAAGTGCTTTCTTAGTAGTTAATGATACATGTTTGTTCTTTAGTATTGGTGCCATTTGTCCAATGAGTTGATTTGCCTTATTGCACCTATTTTCGATCTCGTCTTCTGATCTGCCATTTGATGATATTATACTTCCTAGGTACCCACCCACAAACACACATAAATTCTGTTTTATGTATATTGATATAGACAACATATGTAAAGAAACCAGCCAAGCAGAGACAGCAAGAATACCGCATGATGAGAACACAGAAGAAGAACCATCTGCAAATCTAACCATTAGAGGCCTCCTGTTTGCGGACTACCAAGCACTGATAGCAAAATCAGAAGCTGAATTACAAGACAACATGAATAGTTTAAACGAAATTTGTAGGGAACATAACATGAAAATTATCATAGGCAAAACAGAGGTAATGACTATAACTAAAGAAGAACAAACAACAACAATTCACCCAAACGAACATCCCTTGAAAGAAGTAAAGAGTTTCAAGTACCTAGCAAGTATAATATTATTAAATGGCAGATCAGAAGATGAGATCGAAAATAGGTGCAATAATGCTAATCACCTCATTGGACAAATGACATCAATACTAAAGAACAATCATGTAATACTAAAGAACAATCATGTATCAATAACTACTAAGAAAGCACTTTACAACACAATCTTCCTGCCAACTCTATGCTACCAATGCCAAACCTGGACAGTGGCAGAAAAGGAGAAAAGAAAAATCCCAACAACAGAAATGAGGTTCCTGAGAAGAATACTCAACGTATCAAGAAGAGATAAGATCAGAAATCCCCGGGAAGGTTAACCCGGTCAACAAATGCCCGCAGAAGTCGGATGTGTCGGCCTAACGGCGCAAGAACGCACCTCTGCTGTAAAAAGGCACAACGCAATCACATCCGGAAAAACACTCCGGATGAACGAAGAAGAAGAAGAAGAAGAAGAAGATCAGAAATGAAGAAATCAGGACTAAAGTGGGGGTTAAAGCAGCACTAGATTTTATTAGAAAGCAGCAAGTCAAATAGTTTGGCCATGCAAGTAGGTTACCGGTCAACAGCATACCACAACAAGCAATGATGTACAGACCAGATGGAAATATTCAAATAGAGGAAGAGGCCGACCACGTAAACGTTGGACGGAGGGAATAGCAGAGTCCATGGGAATATCGACATATGAAGCCCATACTCGGGCACTCTCACTATGTTTATACTTCACCTCGACACCGCAAGGTACAAGAGGAACATGAAGAGATGAGACCATATTGTTCTTCCCTTGTATCATCATAAAGGTTTCTCACATAATCTGATCATGTATGTAAAATCTCATGTTTTTCTATTATGATTTTTCCCTCGTTTTTTTTTTTTTTTCAGGCAGCTTGTTGATGTAGGATGTGTTCTTTTATTAGTATGCTCCTGAATTCTTGTGTGCATTAATTCGATATTTTTACTGTTGTGTTTTTTTTTCGATTTCTATGCAATTATTTTCATGCCATGCTTTTTTTCCCCCCTCTTTACATACTGTTTTGACTTTCCTGTGAATCTCTTTATATTTGTCCGGATTATTTTTGTTGTGTCTTCTTGTTTCCATTAGTTGTAAAGTTTATTCAGTCATCCACTTCCTACGACCTACTTTCTTTAATTTTGTGATAGTTGTTTCTGCGGCCAAATTGGTTGAATTCTTCAACATTTCCAATTGATCATCCACATCTTGAAATAAAATCTCTAGATCAAACAATACGTCATATCTGTTCTTTACTTCTATGTTAAAATTGTCTTGTATTTCCTTGTCATTTTGTAATGCACACAGATCGTATTTGGTGATTCCTGGTGTAGACGTTACTTTCTTTAACTTTATCTTCAATGTGCCTATAATCAGTCTGTCATCAGTGTAACAGTCTGCATTTGGAACTGTTTTTGCGACTGTTAACGCATTTCGAATCCTTCTGTTAATCAGGATGTAATCGATCTGATTTCTAATCCTGCCGTCAGGACTTCTACATGTCCATAATCTTCTGTGATGAAGCTTAAACCAGGTATTTCCGACAATCAATTCATGTTCTTTTGCCCATTCTACAAGTCTGTATCCTCTCTCGTTTCGTTCTCCAAAACCATGTTTACCTACTGTGCATCACTCACCTTGATTCTCTACTTTCGCATTGAAGTCACCCATTATGATGTTTATTTCTGAATTTTTACATTTCTTCAAAGCATTCTCCATGTCATTCTGAAGGTGGACGCTTTGGTCCTGAGTAGATAGTTGTTTTGTGGTCAGCCTGCCTTGAGACGAGAGATGTGGGGAGTTTTCCCAGCCTATGTCTTTGTCTAGAACCGTAAGTTTTAACTGATTAAGTTAATAGGTAAGTTACTAAATGGCAGCGCGCACGAGGTTACCCGCTCGAAAGTCTTTATGTGTGTGTGTGTGTGTGTGTGTGTGTGTGTGTGTGTGTGTGTGTGTGTTCGTGTGTGTGTGTTCGTGTGTGTGTGTTTGTGTGTGTGTGTGTGTGTGTGTGTGTGTGTGGATGGGGGGGGGGGGGCAGTGTGGGCGAATACATGTTAATTCAGATTGCAGGAACAAATTAATATAAATAGATTATATGAATAGATACTAATGAAAAGAGCAGTTCTACATATTGATTTAGTGTCCCTGGGGCTTCACGTAAACAAGCGTATAACAGATTAATACACATCGAAATTAGGTGATGTGAAGTGGGGCTATAATGAATTATCAGGTGTGCTTCAAATGGTAGAATGAAACACTGATGTGCAACTTTATACAACTTTTACAGCTAGTCAGTGAGATAAGTGGATTTGTAGTTTCCCTAGGTATATATCCCAAGCTAGCAGAAGTGTGAGATATACAATGTATGATGGCATAAATTATAATTAAATGTGGCAAACACTGAAAACCACCATGTGGGATATAAAGTATATGTCATTAGTTATGATTAAATGTTGTAGAAACTAAGATCATCCCATGCGGTGTCATGCCAGCCATGTTGGCACATGAGTGAATGTGTGTGATTGATGGCTGGGAATGAATGCTATTTAATACAACTGAGTGGTGAGAATCATAAGTGTGTAATATTTATATGTATACAGCAGGGAAATGTGATTATACGATTATTCTGTGACAAAGATATGTTAGTGGCTAAATGGACGTTTGGCTAAGCTATGTGGTTAGACCACATGAGTAATAACAGGAAAGAAATGACTAAACTGGTGTTTAGTGCTTTGTTAACTAGAATAGCCTGAATGAATCACTGCTACGTTCTAGAATATCAAAATGGCCACATAGTAGAGGAATTTGTTATTCAACAATAACTGAAGTCTGACATCACATCTGAAGCAAGGATGCTGTTACTAGGTTATCAAATTGTTGATGGAATAATTGTGATTGAGATCCTAAGTTAAACATTTGCGAGTTGTATTAGGGGAAGAGTGTGGTTAAATGGTTAAATACTACATACCACAGTTTCCAACGATGTTTATAAGCATTTGTAATGTGACATGAAGCGTAGTAAAGTGAGAATTATAACCAGTGTACCTCAGAAGGAATGGGAGAGAGATAATATAACTGTACATCTGTTGTCCATATTGCACTAATCGTGTTAGGCCTCGAACAGCACTTGTTGGTTATGATATCAGATATAGTCAACTGTAATGTGTTATATTAGCATTGATATTCTTTATTCAACCATGGACATTTCATGCGTAGTTTATCTCAGATAACATGGGAATCAACATAAGTTGAGGTATTTAGATGCAGAAGAGGGTGATACAAAGCACTCTACTGATCTGCAGGACTAGGAGTGCAAGTGTATTTGTGCCTGTTACATGTTATGGATACAGCTGGGACAGATAGATCTAATCTTTCATCTCTGGTATATGCAGGATCCGTAGGTGATAGTTCCACTGAATTGAAGGCATTCTGTAAGTCAATGCTGTGCTACATGGAGAGTTAGAACAGTCGGAGAATGTGGCAGTAAAAAATGGTCAGTCCTAACAACATGAAGTGTTATGTTATCTTGTGATAACAGTAGTGCAACTGGAGATGACAGTAAAGTGGATCAGCGGATGATACAAGAGTGATTGTTGCATCTAACAATTAGAGATGTAGTCACTATGATGAAGGATGATGGGAAATATAGACAGTTGTTATTCATGCATGTATTATAATCCACTATGACTCATGTATGTACTATGTAGTAAAAAATAAACATAGATTGTTTAGCTGTGTATTGCAGGAGTGGCTGACTAGTTGTGTCAAAGCTCTCTTGGGTTTTGCTAGTGCCTGTTAATGTCACAATTCTTATGTTTATATTGCGTCTTAGATTTATGTTGTGTAACATGTTTTGTGTCTTATTGTTGTTCGTGTCAAAGTTCTTTATAGTGTCATTCTACTCAGCTATTGTTTAGAGAACCTGTATTGTGATACTTTTGGTCTACCCTATTGTCTTAAGTTCTGTTGATTGGCTAGGGACTACCCATTGTTGTTGTTTGGTATCTGCAGTTATCTGTTGTATCTGTTATTGAACTTCAATGTGTTATCCAACATGCTCTATTCATTCATTCATTCATTCATTCATTCATTCATTCATTCATTCATTCATTCAGTAGCATGTCCTTTGCAGAACCTCGCTCCCATAACAACCCTCCGGAATACCTCTCGATCATAAGCAAGATGTCCCGCGTCTGATACACCCATCTGGAGATCATCCGCCACATCCTGCACCCATCTTCTCTTTGGCCTTCCTCTTCCTCTCTTCCCAGGCATATACCCTTCCATTATTGTTCTCTCCAAACTTTCGTGACGTTTCAAGTGATTAAAATATTTCAATTTTCTTTGTTTTATCGTCTTTAATAGCCAACCTTCTTCAATATTCAACTCTTGAAGTATGGATGATATGCATTTGTTCTTTTCTTTACCCAAGATATTTTTAGAAATCGTCTATAACACTTATATTCAAAGGCGTTTATGCGCTGTTCAGCTTGTTTAGTAAGTGTCCATGTCTCACAGGCGTATGTTGCAATGGGAAAGATGCATGCTCTTAAAAATCTAATTTTTGTAGTTCTGTCTGTCCCACTCCATAATTTATTCAGCTCTATCATGCTCTATTAGAAGTTGTAAATAAAGAGCTTGTTTTATTGTTCTCGATGTGTTTTTTTTTTAAAGTCTATTTTAGGTTAAACGCCCACTATTTCTACCACAATCTAACACCTTAATTCATTGCTCTGGGTTTTGACATGATAGTTCCTGCCTGAATATCAGTAAAATTTGAAAACCCTGTCTCAAGAATCTGGAAATACATTCTTATATTTATTCTATCTTTTTCTTCTTTTTTTTTTTGTAGGCAGGAATGATGCG
The DNA here is from genome assembly GCA_014155875.1 of Cepaea nemoralis. Classification (NCBI taxonomy): domain Eukaryota; kingdom Metazoa; phylum Mollusca; class Gastropoda; order Stylommatophora; family Helicidae; genus Cepaea; species Cepaea nemoralis. The sequence continues at coordinate 128,436 of JACEFZ010026976.1, read as the reverse complement.
AGGTTCTCTCTCGTTTTACTCATTTTCTTCTCTGGCCCTAACGCAGTCAAAGTTGAGCTCTTCTCCTCTTAGCACCGTAGCAAAGGAAACTTTGTCTTCCCTCTCTTTTACCTCTGTCGCATATATTATTGATGGTATGTCCCCCAATGTATATTCTAAATATACTCTACATTCTCATATACTCTAAATACTCATATACTCTAAATATATCATCATGTTTTCACTATATAGGGAAAACAGATCTGGAGACATTACATATCCCTGTAGCACACCTCTCTTAATAGGTTGATATTGACCTACTTCATTGTCAACCCTTTTTGCAGCTTGTTGTTTCCATTGTATGCTGTTTAAGTCATTAGATCTGTCCGAATCTGTCTGGATATCTTCAAGTATCGTTATCATGTCGACATATCTTACACTATTGACACGCCTTTGTGTAGTCAGTGAAGCAACAATGTGGCTCTTTGTTAAATTCTATCAAACACTTCATGAATGTTCTCAGGAAACACTGTCACTGCAGACAGGGATCACCTCCTGCATGAAGGGTCAAGGGTCATACACTGAGAAGAGGCAGGTCTTGGATGGCACAAGCAGAAATATCTTTCAGCCAAGTGTGTGAAATAGAGAACATTAAACGTGAAAAGGAGTGGGTAAAAGTACCAGAACACATGTGTGACTGGCACAAGGTAATAGTAATACTGGGTCGTGAGTGCACAGAATGGGCAGCAGGCCGCACAGAATGAGAGGTGCAATAACTGATCCAGGGCAACACACATCAAGGTGACATAGTGATCTATGCCGATGGGTCAGCGGTGAGAAACACGTTGTGGCTGGGATTTTTATTGTGAAGGCTACAGGATAGGGGTATCCCCTATCAAAGGAGAGGTAAGATGCCTCCTTCCCTTCGCTAGCCTACGGGACACGCTTGGGCAAGGTGGAGTACCCGTTTTGCCTCCCAATCAGGGTTACGTGAAGCCATGCGTGCAGGTGGTGGATGAAGTTGAAGAGCAGCCGACAGATAGTTGTAGGTTATGGTCTCCAGCTTCACGACGGTAGGCAGAGGATCTCCTTTTTGGGAGACAATGGCTACGGTCATCGACCAGTATGGTCACTGCTAGGAGGGAAATCAATGGCAAACTACCTTTTCTACAGATGCCAAGGACATCATGTTCTGCAGTCTTATTGATAATCAGAGAAACGGCGTAAATGGGTGCTCCATAGGAGTAGCCTCGCCCGGTAGGGGTAGTCATGTGCACTAGGTGACTCCAGACCGTCATCAGGCGACTGAGTGCAAAAGAATATCAACATTGAAAGTAGGAACTTGGAATGTAAGAACTATGAGTGGGGATGGGAAATTTGATAACATTAAGAATGAAATGAGAAGATTAAATATTAACCTGTTAGGTGTATGTGAGACCAGATGGACAGGAATGGACATTATGACATCTGAGGAATATAGAATAATCTATTCTGGTGGAGAGAAACAACAGCGAGGAGTAGCAATTATAATGGATACAGAGAGAGCAAAATCGATCAAAGGATATTGGACTGTATCAGACAGAGTGTTACTGGTGAAGTTGAGTGGAAGACCTTTTGATGTCAACGTCATACAAGTTTATGCACCAACAACTGACAGTAGTGATGACAGCATCGATGAATTTTATAGTGATTTAGAGAAAGCCTTCAAGAATATGCAAGAATTCTGAAGTAACTATCATAATGGGTGACTTGAATGCCAAAGTTGGAAATCAACAGGACAGATGCATAGTAGGCAACTATGGGCTAGGGGAACAGAATGAAAGAGGTTGCAGATTAGTACAGTGGGCAAAAGAGCAAGATTTGATTATTGGAAACACCTGGTTTCAACAGCACCCAAGGAGATTATGGACATGGAGGAGTCCTGATCATAACATTAAAAATCAGATTGATTACATCCTCATCAACAGAAGATTTCGAAATGCCTTAAAAGTCGCAAAAACTATACCAAGCGCAGACTGCTACAGCGACCATAGATTAATCTTAAGCAATTTACATATAAAATTAAAGAAAGTCAAATATTCACCAAGAAACACACAATTTGATCTACAAGCACTGAAGAGTGAGGAAATAAAAGATAAATTCAACGTAGAGGTAAAGAACAGATTCGATGCATTGTCCGATATGGAAATATTATTTCAAGACTGTCAAGTGACCAATGGGAAATATTAAAGAAATCAGTCAACCAAGCTGCAGAAACAACCATCCCAAAAGTAAAGATAATAGGACGCAAGAAATGGATGACGGAAGACATCTTAAAACTCATGGAAGTAAGAAGAAATAACAAAAATAACAAGGAAAAATATGAAGAGATTCATAGGAAAATTAGGAAGCTATGCAAAGAGGCAAAAGAAACATGGCTTGAGGAAAATTGCAAGGAAATTGAACACCAACACAACACCGGAATACCAAATTAATGCACAAAAGAATTAATGACATCACTAACAAAAGAACACACACATCAACGGGTTGCTTAAAAACCAAAGATGGCAAAATCATAATAGAAAAAGATCAGATTTTACATGCGTGGTCAGATTATGTGAAAGACCTTTATGATGATACAAGAGAAGAACAATATGGTCATCGGAATAATAATGAAGGACCATCAAATGTGAAGATAGAAGTTCAGAATGCTCTTAACCATATGAAAACTGGCAAGACCCCGGGTACAGATAACATCACAGTAGAAATGATCAATGCCTTAGAAGAATATGGAATTGACCAAGTCACCAGGCTGCTGAACGCAATATACGATACTGGAGATATACCTCCTGAATTATGTAATTCTATATTTATTGCAATCCCGAAGAAATCAGGAGCCATGGAATGCGATCAACATAGAACAATTAGTATAATGAGCCACATCACAAAGATTCTGCTGAGAATTATCATGCAAAGAGTTAGGAAGAAAATACAACCCGAAATAGGAGAAGAACAATGTGGGTTTGTAGAAGGCAAGGGCACAGTAAATGCTGTGTATATACTGAGAACAGTAATTGAGCGTTCTATAGAAGTAAACAAAGATCTATATCTTTGCTTTATTGACTACACAAAGGCTTTCGATAAAGTGAGACATGTCGACATGATAAGGATGCTTGAAGATCTACAAATTGATGGAAAAGACCTTAGACTTGTAAAAAACATATATTGGAAACAACAAGCTGCCATCAGAATTGATAACGATGTAGGTCAATATCAGCCTATTAAAAGAGGTGTGAGACAGGGATGTGTAATGTCTCCAGATCTTTTTTCCCTGTACAGTGAAATATATTTAGAAATATAGAAGATATGGAAGGAATCAACATTGGGGGACGATACATCAATAACATTAGATATGCAGATGATACAGTCTTGATTGCAGACAATGAACAGGACCTGCAAAATTTAGTAGATGCGGTTGTTGCACACAGTGAACAACTAGGGTTAGAACTGAATATTAAGAAGACACAGATTATGGTCGTCACTAGGAAGAAGGAAATACCACAATGTGATATACGAGTAGATGGACATATTCTTAAACAAGTGAATCGATACTGTTATCTCGGCACAGTCATAACATCTGATGGGAGATGCCTTGAAGAGATTAGAACAAGAATTGCCATTGCGAAGGTAGCCTTTTGCAAGATGAAAAACATACTGACCAATAAAAAGATATCAATTGAAACGAGAAAAAGAGTGTTGAGATGCTACATAGAACCTATACTTTTGTATGGATGTGAAGCGTGGACAATAAGCAGTCAAGCTGAAAAACAGCTAATGGCTGTGGAAATGTGATTTCTGAGGAAAATGCAAAGAATACTATGGACAGATAGAAAAACCAACGAACAAGTCCTTCAAGAAACAAATGAAGATCGTAAACTGATTAGAGTCATTAGACGTAGACAGTCAAAATATTTTGGGCATGTTATGAGAATAAATGAATTGAAGAACTTGGTGACAACTGGCAAGATCGAAGGGAGGAGACCAAGGGGAAAACCTAGAAGCAAATATCTGGATGGCTTGGCCTGGTGGCATGGTCGAGACAGGAACACAGAGCTGATCCACGACTCTGGTGATCGAGTTAGATGGCAGAACATGACCGCCCACGCTTACCGGCATGGCGCATGATGGATGGAATGGAAGATGCTTGAAACCTGAGAGTCTGGCATGCCAGACTACAACTTCCAGCATGAGAAATGAGGTGAAAGCAGTAATAGCATGGTTGAAGGAGACCGCTGCAACACACATTATATTCATTACGGACTCACAGAGTTAGGTTGAGAAAGAAATGTTTCGTGTAGAATGGCTTGCCTCACTTCAGAGGTCACAGATTGTGATAATTGTCTGGATTTTCTGCCATGGTCATGCGGGATGGGTGGGGGAGGGGGTGGTGTATGAACAGGTTGATAAGCTAGCAGGGAATTCACCTCTTGCTGGCAGACTAACTATGGACAAGGGAGAGGTGGTTGAGTGTCTGTGGGACCAGTTGGTGAAAGAGGTTTAAGACTGAGAACCCGTATGTTGGTGATATGGCTTGGGATCGGCAGGGGTTTGGGCGAATCTGAGAGGAAAGACAAGGAGAACATTCAATCAGATAGCAGTTGGAACGATTAGCAATATGACTCTTCGCTGGCTGTTCAAAGAGGGAACGGAACGCGTATGGCAATGTTCTCGTCGTAGCGATGTCGTTTCTTAGCTCAACTCAACTCAGCTCAGCAAACATACAGCATTTGTTGTACCTTGACTTCTACAAACCCTTACTGTTCTTCCCTTATGTCCATTGTGATCTATAATGGAAGATAAGCATAGCAAACGGTGGTCGCAGAATGAGAAGAAGAAGAAGAAGAAGAAGAAGTAGAAGAAGAAGAAGAAGAAGAAGAAGAAGAAGAAGAAGAAGAAGAAGAAGAAGAAGAAGAAGAAGAAGAAGAAGAAGAAGAAGAAGAAGAAGAAGAAGAAGAGGAAGAAAATTAGAGGAAGAAGAAGAATGTTATCTATTTAGCACCAGCCTCCTCTCGACACTTCTAGATTCGTTGGAATGCATCAACTTCTCCCCACACAACCTCAAATTCTTGAGATAAGATGTTAAATCATCCAGACACAAGCGATTGTGATATCTACTTAAACAAGAGATTTCTACTTCTGCTTTCTCATTATTTATGTTTTCTGGTCTGCTATTAGCTTCTCCGCTGCAGAATCTGCAAGCCAGGATTTTATGCATGATGTGGCCAAGTCTTTATTGCTTAACTTTTGCCGTAAGCAAACCAGATGATGTTATTTTGGTTGCAAGTAATTTGAACCATAAAGTATTTTTAGCGCATATTTTGCTAACAGTCAGGCAATTTCCGCGGAGATTTTCGTCACACATAAAAACAAAAACGTGATAGAAAAGTGGTTAAGTTAGACAGGTTTTTACGAGCATGGACATATTTTTTAATTAGTGGTAACCCGTTTCTCTGGTGTTTTTCTCTAGTGGTTTTCTAGTGGTTTTTCTCTGGTGTTTTGTTTATTTCCTTGGGGAAAATGCTCTACTAATGTATGGTTTCCTTGTGTGAAAATTATATGAAGTTAACAAGAGAATTTTCAGGAATTTTGTAACTAGAAAATTATGTCATTTTTTTTTCAAACTATAACTGTTAGATTAGGCGTGAGCTACTCACGGCCAGCGTGCTATGCGAGGACGTGGAACGATTTTCAATGGCACGCCGAGTGAATTGAAATACCATACGTAATCGCATACAATATTAAAATTTTAATTAAATTGAGGAATACAATTCTATTAAAGCTATTCATCTTTTCATATTAATTCAAAACGAAAGTTGCCAGACATAGAGGTCAGACCATGTGATCTGACGCAAACTGAGTGTGTGTGTGTGTGGAGCAACAGTCACTGACCTTGACCAAGTTGTGTTTCCGTCCCTGCCTTTCCCTCTTCCCCCATCACCCCCACCAGCAACTATATAATTCTCTCCGCTGTAATATATGCATGCCAGTATTGGGCCACCGCGATCATGGCACAAATGTTGGTGTTGTTAAACAGTACAGCGCTGTTAAAAGGTTATATTCTTCAAACTTTTGGACTTTCTGTCTTATTAAAATATACATATGGTAATTTCATAACAATAGTTTTAAAAACTTGTCTACTAAATCACAAAGAATCAGTAAATGCTGGGGTTGAGTGCAACGTCGTGTAAAGGACATGCAATTAACAGTATGCATGAAACAAAGGGCGGTCTGGCGACTAGAACTGGATAGGAAATCAGGACGATGCAGACCCCTGCAGGCAGGAGATGGTGGCACAGACTGGAGAAGCACACAGTACAATGAGAACATACGGAGTAGAACATACAACATATATTGTACTATACCTCACATGTATGTTGTCGTATTTGAGACTGACACAATAAGGACTTGCCAACGCTTGTCACAAGCATTTGAGAGGGCGGTAGCCGTGAAATAGAACTGGTGCCATCAGTTCATATCATCTGGCGGGAATTTTCAGGAGGACGAAGCAAATATTGAACGTGAGCGAAGTGCGGAAATAGCATCCAACACTGCCAGTAATCCACTAATGAATTATGTAACAAGAATATACGAGAAAACATATCAATTGTTACGGGAAAAAGAATGCTGATGCGCTACATAGAACCTGCACTCTTGTATGGATGTGAAAACTGGACAATGAGCAGACAAGCTGAGAAATGTGGTTTCTGGGAAGATGCAAAGAATATCATGGACAGACAGAAAAACTAATGAGCAAGTTCTACAAGACTAAAATGAAAACTGTAAACTGATTAGACAAATTAGACGTAGGCAGTTAAGATTTTCTGAAAACATTATGAAAATAAATAAACTAGAGAACTTAGTGACAACTGGCAAGATTGAGGGGGAAAGAACAATGCGAAGGCAGATAGGTAAATATCTCAAAGGCTTGGCCGCGTGGCATGGTTGAGTCAAATAGAACGAAGCTGTAAAGGAGAGAGATAATCTCTCTTCGCCCTAGCTCTGGCATCAACTGTTGCACTTCAACTCTTTTTCTCGTTGCAATTGACAACTTTTTACTGGTCAGTATGTTTTCGATATTGGTACCGTCGCCATGGCGATTTTTGTTCTAATCTCTTCAAAACACCATCAGATGTTATAACTGTTCAGAGATAGTTGTACCGATTTACTTCTGTAAGAATATTCCAATTTAACCATACATTACATTGTGGCATTTCTTTCTTCTTAGTGACGACTATTATCTGTCTTCATACAATTTATTTCTAACCCAGGGACACAGTGGTGTTTCCAAGGCATCAGGGCCAGGTTCAATACTGGCCAAGACCTACTAACACTTCCAAGCCGTGCGTCCTGGGCAACAGGTCCCTCTTGGGTCCTGGCTAACGTAGTAGGACAGCTGATTCTTCTAAAGTCGGAGAGTATCTGCCTGCACGGCAAGGAACCACCAGTCTGCACACCAATAAGCCAGACATGGGACAACGGATACTCACGCAAACCTCAGTGCGGTATGACGTCACACTGATGTTGGACAGCGGGATGTCTTCATCAGACATACAGGACTTCATGTTGGAGATCACAGCCAGCGAACGCAAGCAAGCATTTCTAACCCAAGATATTCAGTAACGGCCATAATCTGTCTTCATACAATTTATTTCTAACCCGAGTTGTTCAGTAACAGCCATAATCTGTCTTCATGCAATTTATTTCTAACCCGAGTTGTTCAGTAACAGCCATAATCTGTCTTCATACAATTTATTTCTAACCCGAGTTGTTCAGTGACGTCATATTAATTGCGTTTCAGAGATGTGATGGCGTTTTTGTGCTGGTTCTCTTCAATGTCTAGACCTCGTACAGTGTTAGAATGTTTGTTTCTTCTTCACCCACGGTATTCTTGGAATATTGCGTTGGTACCATCTACCTCACATTACCTCTCCAACAGAAGAAAGTTGATATATTTCCTCATCTGCCGGCAGATGGCAGCACGAAGAGTTCAACAATCTACGTCACAGACACAAGGTCGACCAGCTATCTGCTACAGGAAATCCTATCTGATCGCCCAGTCCGCACCAGTACCTCAATTACCAGGGACCGCCTAATGAGGCAAACCTAGACTGTCAAACAACCAAGCTTTCACGTAATCCTACCAGACCATACAGGAACATGGCAAACATCTTATGTAGGTCTTGTGTATGTTTTATTTTTGTTTTCAATAGAGAAAAAGATGTCAACTCTTAAATCATTCAATTGTAAACATGTGCTATATTAACTCGTTCTGTCTGTACAATGATCTGTCTTCTGCCGTTGATTCCCCAATGGAACATCTTCTTCTTCTTCTTCTTCTTCTTCTTCTTCTTTTTCTTATTATTATTATTATTATTATTATTATTATTATTATTTCTTAGAATTATACATCTTCTAAGTTTGGTTAAAAGTCTATTTTCTATTGGTTTCCTCAAATGTTCTAATGCTATGAAAGTTTGTCTTGCCATGTGCATACTTATTTTGATATTTTGTTCTGTTCCCCATCTGTGCCTACATTGCTACCTAAACAGTTTCTGTCTCTTGATGTGAGCTTGCACGAGGGAAGATCGTCTATTTACTTAATTATTCTCATTTTCTTTGTCTTTCTCCATAAATTTGTAAACTTAATTATTGTGACCTCCCATCCAGTACTGTTATTTTATCCTACATCAGATTCCGTATGTGAGGCAGAAGGGTATTGTCGTCACCCAAGTCCAGATCATCGCGCTGTTATGTCAGGGGGAGTCCAATGGATTCCATTTCAGGCAATGCTTGTTCTAGTCTTCATAATCCAGTGTATGGTAGGTAAGAATAGTAAGGGTGACAAAAACCATCCCTGCGTCACTCTTATTCTTATTTGAAATGCTTCTGTTAGTAGCCCTCATGGAGAACTCTGTAACTCATGTCTCTATACGTTGCCTTCATTACTTTAATTATTGTCAACGGTATTCCAGCCAGAGTGGGTCCATACCCAAGTCATCAAGGTCTTTTTCTTTTTCAACAACTCAAATTTAAGATATGGAATTCAATTATATGTATCGGAATTGTTTTAAATAAAAATATTTCCCAAAACAAGAAGGTGCGATGGGTCTGTGATTGTGCCAGCACACGTTGTAGGCCTGAGAGCTGGGCTGTGATAGTGCCAGCACACGTTGTAGGCCTGAGAGCTGGGTCTGTGATAGTACCAGCACACGTTGTAGGCCTGAGAGCTGGGTCTGTGATAGTGCCAGCACACGTTGTAGGCCTGAAAGCTGGGTCTGTGATAGTGCCAGCACACGTTGTAGGCCTGAGAGCTGGGTCTGTGATAGTACCAGCACACGTTGTAGGCCTGAGAGCTGGGTCTGTGATAGTGCCAGCACACGTTGTAGGCCTGAGAGCTGGGTCTGTGATAGTGCCAGCACACGTTGTAGGCCTGAGAGCTGGGTCTGTGATAGTGCCAGCACACGTTGTAGGCCTGAGAGCTGGGTCTGTGATAGTGCCAGCACACGTTGTAGGCCTGAGAGCTGGGTCTGTGATAGTGCCAGCACACGTTGTAGGCCTGAGAGCTGGGTCTGTGATAGTGCCAGCACACGTTGTAGGCCTGAGAGCTGGGTCTGTGATAGTGCCAGCACACGTTGTAGGCCTGAGAGCTGGGTCTGTGATAGTGCCAGCACACGTTGTAGGCCTGAGAGCTGGGTCTGTGATAGTGCCAGCACACGTTGTAGGCCTGAGAGCTGAGTCTGTGATAGTACCAGCACACGTTGTAGGCCTGAGAGCTTTGTCTGTGATAGTGCCAGCACACGTTGTAGGCCTGAGAGCTTTGTCTGTGATAGTGCCAGCACACGTTGTAGGCCTGAGAGCTGGGTCTGTGATAGTGCCAGCACACGTTGTAGGCCTGAAAGCTGGGTCTGTGATAGTACCAGCACACGTTGTAGGCCTGAGAGCTGGGTCTGTGATAGTGCCAGCACACGTTGTAGGCCTGAGAGCTGGGTCTGTGATAGTGCCAGCACACGTTGTAGGCCTGAGAGCTGGGTCTGTGATAGTGCCAGCACACGTTGTAGGCCTGAGAGCTGGGTCTGTGATAGTGCCAGCACACGTTGTAGGCCTGAGAGATGGGTCTGTGATAGTGCCAGCACACGTTGTAGGCCTGAGAGCTGGGTCTGTGATAGTGCCAGCACACGTTGTAGGCCTGAGAGATGGGTCTGTGATAGTGCCAGCACACGTTGTAGGCCTGAGAGCTGGGTCTGTGATAGTGCCAGCACACGTTGTAGGCCTGAGAGCTGGGTCTGTGATAGTACCAGCACACGTTGTAGGCCTGAGAGCAAGAAAGTGATATGGGTCTGTGATAGGGCCATCACATGTTTTAGGCATGAGAACAAGAAGGTGCCATGGGTCTGTGATAGTGGCAGCTCATGTTGTAGGCCTGAGAGCAAGAAGGTGTCATATAGGTCTGTGATAGTGGCAGCTCATGTTGTAGGCATGAGAGCAAGAAGGTGCCATGGGTCTGTGATAGTGGCAGCTCATGTTGTAGGCCTGAGAGCAAGAAGGTGTCATGGGTCTGTGATAGTGGCAGCTCATGTTGTAGGCCTGAGAGCAAGAAGGTGCCATGGGTCTGTGATAGTGGCAGCTCATGTTGTAGGCCTGAGAGCAAGAAGGTGCCATGGGTCTATGATATGTTGAAGGCCTGAGAGCAAGAAGGTGCCATGGGTCTATGATATGTTGAAGGCCTGAGAGCAAGAAAGTGTCATGGGTCTGTGATATGTTGAAGGCCTGAGAGCAAGAAGGTGTCATGGGTCTGTGATATGTTGAAGGCCTGAGAGCAAGAAGGTGTCATGGAAATGTGATAGTGCCATCATGATGTAGACCTGAAAGCAAGAAGGTGCCATGGGAATGTGATATGAAGGCCTGAGAGCAAGAAGGTGCCATGGTCTGTGATAGTGGCAGCTCATGTTGTAGGCATGAGAGCAAGAAGGTGCCATGGGTCTGTGATAGTGGCAGCTCATGTTGTAGGCCTGAGAGCAAGAAGGTGTCATGGGTCTGTGATAGTGGCAGCTCATGTTGTAGGCCTGAGAGCAAGAAGGTGTCATGGGTCTGTGATAGTGGCAGCTCATGTTGTAGGCCTGAGAGCAAGAAGGTGTCATATAGGTCTGTGATAGTGGCAGCTCATGTTGTAGGCATGAGAGCAAGAAGGTGCCATGGGTCTGTGATAGTGGCAGCTCATGTTGTAGGCCTGAGAGCAAGAAGGTGTCATGGGTCTGTGATAGTGGCAGCTCATGTTGTAGGCCTGAGAGCAAGAAGGTGCCATGGGTCTATGATATGTTGAAGGCCTGAGAGCAAGAAAGTGTCATGGGTCTGTGATATGTTGAAGGCCTGAGAGCAAGAAAGTGTCATGGGTCTGTGATATGTTGTAGGCCTGAGAGCAAGAAGGTGTCATGGGTCTGTGATATGTTGAAGGCCTGAGAGCAAGAAGGTGTCATGGAAATGTGATAGTGCCATCATGATGTAGACCTGAAAGCAAGAAGGTGCCATGGGAATGTGATATGAAGGCCTGAGAGCAAGAAGGTGCCATGGTCTGTGATAGTGGCAGCTCATGTTGTAGGCCTGAGTGCAAGAAGGTGTCATGGGTCTGTGATAGTGGCAGCTCATGTTGTAGGCCTGAGAGCAAGAAGGTGTTATGGGTCTGTGATATGTTGAAGACCTGAGAGCAAGAAGGTGTCATGGGTCTGTGATATGTTGTAGGCCTTAGAGCAAGAAGGTGTCATGGGTCTGTGATATGTTGAAGGCCTGAGAGCAAGAAGGTGTCATGGGAATGTGATAGTGCCATCATGATGTAGACCTGAAAGCAAGAAGGTGCCATGGGAATGTGATATGAAGGCCTGAGAGCAAGAAGGTGCCATGGGTCTATGATAGTGCTATCACACTGTTTAGGCCTGAGAGCAAGAAGGTGTCATGGGTCTGTGATATGTTGAAGGCCTGAGAGCAAGAAGGTGTCATGGGTCTATGATAGTGCTATCACACTGTTTAGGCCTGAGAGCAAGAAGGTGGCATGGGTCTGTGATATGTTGAAGGCCTGAGAGCAAGCATGTGTCATGGGTCTGTGATATTGCTATCACACTGTTTAGGCCTGAGAGCAAGAAGGTGTCATGGGTCTATGATTGTGCTATCACACTGTTTAGGCCTGAGAGCAAGAAGGTGTCATGGGTCTATGATAGTGCTATCACACTGTTTAGGCCTGAGAGCAAGAAGGTGTCATGGGTCTATGATAGTGCTATCACACTGTTTTTAAGCCTGAGATCAAGGTGCTATGGGTCTATAACAGTGCTATCACACTGTTTAGGCCTGAGAGCAAGAAGGTGCCATGGGTCTATGATAGTGCTATCACACGGTTTAGGCCTGAGAGCAAGAAGGTGTCATGGGTCTGTGATAGTGTTATCACACTGTTTAGGCCTGAGAGCAAGAAGGTGTCATGGATCTATGATAGTGCTATCACACTGTTTAGGCCTGAGCGCAAGAAGGTGTCATGGGTCTGTCATAGGAGGTAGAATATCAAGGACAGGAAGATTTAATTTCCTATGCTTAAGTGCTCAAAGACAAAGAAGCGCAACACTGACTTTTAATGGGCCAGAGAAGAAAAGGACAATAAGGAGAAATAGAGAAAGAGCACTGTGTATATCCTCCTCTGTTAACAAGAAAAGGGGTAGAATTTAGACAGAAGATTCCAGGAGTTCTTAGGGCGGGGGATGTACTGTTGTACACCCCAGACAGAAGATTACACTGCTGGACTGTAACAGGATCAATGAGTTTACACAACAAACTACAGACTAAACAAAACAAATTAAGAACAACAAAATTAGGTTTTTATTGACAGAACTGCATGATTTAGTGACAAACAGGCATCTTGACATGTCACATAACTGACATATACAGAAATGGGAACCTATGTTCCCACAGTAATCACTGCTGCCTAACATCGCTACGCACATGACTAGGTACTCATCTTCACAAACCAACAAGGACATGGCAACAACAGAGCCTCAACGTAAACAACAACGGTAACAGCAGGTATGGACTCTCTATTGTAATCATCTCAGGACTCATGGACAGTTGGTACATACAGAAATGGGAATCTGAAATCCCACAGAGATAACTGCTGCCTAGTACTAACTACAGGGGCGGTCTCTAAATGACAGTGAGACCTCAATCATGTTCAGTTGAGTCGAAGGGCACCCTCAATACCCACACAAGACACCCGCATCACATAAGCTGACTGGGACCAGATACAGCGAAAAACCATAACATAACGAGTAACAAAACTATAACCCTAACAGCAGAGATATAGTGGCATAAACACGCATAAACAGGTATACGAAGGGGAATGTGAGTGGCCTACGACATTAACCAGAGCCGGGGCTCAAGTTTGCTCTACAAACCACAAACATGGCCAGGGGTCACTACCATCGTATGAGAACAACCTTTCTCCTGCATCGTCACTGAATACCCCTGGTACTAGTTTTCTTAATACACCCCTGCCAATCTGCAGAGTAGCACTTTTACAGTTACTAATTGAGGCAAACCCATGTTGTTGTCATTCTGCCGATCATCGCCATTTTACATCCGAAGATAACTCTACTAATTTTAGTCACTCAGGGACAGAAGAGCTCCTCAAACTATAAACCGAACTAAACCAAATTCTACCTCAACCCTGTGGATGTTATCAGTTTGGAGCTCCCAGTTGGGGACTAGAGGCACCACTATCCTATCTTTAATTAAGCTATCTAAATAAATTTAACTCACCAAGAGTGGGCTTACAAATTGCCAGTTATTTTGATGGATTTCCTCGCCTCGTGTGTGGGCCACACAAGCCAGTCATGGTTAAATCTAGAGGCATTTGTGACTCCCTGCTCTGGTCCAGTGACTGGGGAGGGTTGGTTAAAGCCTCCCTATTTATATACATCGATCTACATAATCGCTCCTTCGGCCACGGTTGTCTGGTTTGGAGAGACCGGGAAACTGACACGCGCCTCTATTTATCCTTGCTTCCAGAGCGGCTTCCCATTATACCCCAGGGCACTGCAAGGGATGCTGGTATTGTTAGCATCATCAACATCATGTTTCGCGTCAGGCTATCACAGGTCTATGATAGTGCTATCACACTGTTTAGGCCTGAGCGCAAGAAGGTGCTATGGGTCTATGATAGTGCTATCACACTGTTTAGGCCAGAGAGCAAGCATGTGTCATGGGTCTATGATAGTGCTATCACACTGTTTAGGCCTGAGAGCAAGAAGGTGTCATGGGTCTATGATAGTGCTATCACACTGTTTAGGCCTGATAGCAAGAAGGTGTCATGGGTCTATGATAGTGCTATCACACTGTTTAGGCCTGAGAGCAAGCATGTGTCATGGGTCTATGATAGTGCTATCACACTGTTTAGGCCTGAAAGCAAGAAGGTGTCATGGGTCTATGATAGTGCTATCACACTGTTTAGGCCTGAGAGCAAGAAGGTGTCATGGGTCTATGATAGTGCTATCACACTGTTTAGGCCAGAGAGCAAGCATGTGTCATGGGTCTATGATAGTGCTATCACACTGTATAGGCCTGAGAGCAAGAAGGTGTCATGGGTCTATGATAGTGCTATCACACTGTTTAGGCCTGAGCGCAAGAAGGTGCCATGGGTCTATGATAGTGCTATCACACTGTTTAGGCCAGAGAGCAAGAAGGTGTCATGGGTCTATGATAGTGTTATCACACTGTTTAGGCTTTAGCGCAAGAAGGTGTCATGGGTCTATGATAGTGCTATCACACTGTTTAGGCCTGAGAGCAAGCATGTGTCATGGGTCTATGATAGTGCTATCACACTGTTTAGGCCTGAGAGCAAGAAGGTGTCATGGGTCTATGATAGTGCTATCACACTGTATAGGCCTGAGAGCAAGAAGGTGTCATGGGTCTATGATAGTGCTATCACACTGTTTAGGCCTGAGCGCAAGAAGGTGCCATGGGTCTATGATAGTGCTATCATACTGTTTAGGCCAGAGAGCAAGAAGGTGTCATGGGTCTATGATAGTGTTATCACACTGTTTAGGCTTTAGCGCAAGAAGGTGTCATGGTTCTATGATAGTGCTATCACACTGTTTAGCCTGAGAGCAAGAAGGTGTCATGAGTCTATGATAGTGCTATCACACTGTTTAGGCCTGAGAGCAAGAAGGTGTCATGGGTCTATGATAGTGCTATCACACTGTTTAGGCCTGAGAGCAAGAACGGATAGGTGGTAAATCTGTCCATCTTTTTGGCAAGCGACGAGCCCAGGCGTCGAATCCGTATCTGATCGTGGTCGTGACGTCACAAGCGCAGCTCGCTATCCACTTCGATAGAGCACGTCAAGGCACGTCATGATGATGAATATGTAAACTTGTTCCGGAAATGAAACGAGGTAAATGTGGATATTTGTTCATTTTTAAATTACATGTATAGAAATTTGCCCGGTGAGAAATGAATAACCACGGGGGAGTAGGGCAGAGGTGGTGGATAAATATCAGTAGTTCCGGGAGTGTCCAGGAGGGGTGTGCCAGTTGGAGGACTGGAGTAGAGTTGTTTGTGACAAGATGTTTGCTCTCGCTGATAGAGTTAGAAATATCGTTGGTCGTCGTGGCTGATTGATGGGTTATAAGTGATGGGAGATTGATGGGTTATAAGTGATGGGAGATTGATGGGTTATAAGTGATGGGAGATTGATGGGTTTTAAGTGATGGGAGATTGATGGGTTTTAAGTGATGGGAGATTGGTGGGTTATAAGTGATGGGAGATTGGTGGGTTATAAGTGATGGGAGATTGATGGGTTTTAAGTGATGGGAGATTGGTGGGTTATAAGTGATGGGAGATTGATGGGTTATAAGTGATGGGAGATTGATGGGTTATAAGTGATGGAAGATTGATGGGTTATAAGTGATGGGAGATTGAGATGTTATAAGTGATGGGAAATTGATGAGTTATAAGTAATGGGAGATTGATGAGTTATAAGTGATGAGAGATTAATGGGTTATAAGTTGTGGAAGATTGATAGGATATAAGTGATGGAAGAATGAAGGGATTATATTTCATCGTAGAATAATGGGATTATGGGAGATGGGAAATTAATGGGATTATAAATAATGGGAGACGGCGTTGTTGTGGCGAAAATCTTTCCTGCCCACCCCGTCTTGCTTTTAAGATTACACGAGACGGTGTAAATACGCTTTAGAAACGTATGCATGTTACCCTAACTAGAAAATGAATTTGCCTCAAGAGCGAATTTGGTCGTAAGGGGACAGATGGCAACTTGCCCAAACTGTCTACCTGCCAGACCGCACACAGCTTCCGCTTCTCTTTCTCAGCTTAAACTGCAGCCAAGCCGGTTTCACATTGTGTTCAGAGTCAAAATAATGGACAATCAAAATTTATAGAATCATTCGTGGTTCCAATTTACCACATAGTTGTTTAAATAAGTAGAGCGCTGGCTATGGTATTTAGATAGTCTCGCTCGGAAGACTGGATTGTTGTGAAATCACCCGCAGATAGAAGATCCAATCGTCTACCATCATACATCAACCACCATCGTTATAAACGCCCGTTTAGTTTGTGAGTCTACGAAGCGACACATCCGCATTATCCATTGGCACATTAGCCAAGTGATTCTAGAGATTGACACTTTATAAATTAATAATATACACCTTCACACGAAGGTAGGATTATTACTTGAAGAACTCTTTAGTAGTGTGTGAAGGGAGTTGGACATATTTTTTTTTTAAATCAAACTATTAACAAGCATCCATTTATACCTAATCCGGAGTGAAGTGCGCTTTCATCGTTGACAGAGAGGAGGAGCAGTAGACAGACCTGATAAGACACTACATCCGAACACCTGGGAGTGGATGCCAAAGCTAAGTGGCAGACAACCCGTTCTGAGTCACACCGCGTCTACCTAATCAAATACAGTCAAGGGCTGAAGAAACAGAACAGTATGATTATACTATAACGTGCAATGATAGCTCAGCAGCTCTAGCAAATACACCATAGTATAAAATATGATTTAATATCAAAACCTAAGGATGGTGTAGGAAACCAAATATTCTTGTCGGTGTTTCTCCCCTGGAGAGCGCTTATTGTTTTACTTTAATAAATTATCTCTTTATACTTACTGTGTAGCATATTACTGCTTATGTAGTATTATTATTATATAGCCTGAGCCATCAGGCTGAGAGGCATCTGATGACTGTGGAGGTGTGGTTTCTGTGGAGAGTGCAAGGAATATCATGGACAGACAGATGGACCAATGGGCAGGTCCTTCGGGGGACAAATGAAGATCGTAGACTGATTGGAATCATTGGACGTGGACAGTCAAAATATTTTGGACATATTGTGAGAAGAAATGACTTGGAGAGCTTGGTGGCGGATGGCGAGATCGAAGGAAAGAGACCGAGGGGAGGATCGAGAGGCGAATACCTGGATGGCTTGGCCACGTGGCACGCGAAACAGGAACACGGAGCTGATCCACGACTCCGGTGATCGAATGAGATGGCAGAATATGACCGCCCACGCTTATCGGCATGGAACATGATGGATGGATTCTATTATTTACGAGTATATCTAGAGTGACAAGGTGAAAGTCTGAACAACTTTTTTGTCTTCCTATCACCTTGTTGTGAGGAGGGAGGGGGGTGGGACTGGGGGTTCAGTTCATATTGCAGGTTACTAGTAGCAGAAATGCCCAAGCCTGTGGCCTTTGGATCAAAATTTGCTGCTGTTCGTTTTCCTTTTCCCCAACCTGCCCACTGTAAGGAGTTTAGATTATCTCTGGTGAATTTATTTCCATACAACCTAGATTACAACGAGCCACTTATATCTTCTCTACCTTAGAGGACAGACTTTCCTTAGGTTAGTCTTCTTGTCTCTGCTTTTGGGTGTATAATACTACCACCGGTCAGTGACCACGCTACAGTTGTAACTAACGGGAGGTTGACTGGATTGCAAGAAACGGGAGATTATAAGTCTTCTTCTTCTGCCTCTTTTTGTTCTTCTTGTTCATTGTTGTCGTCGTTGTTGGTGCTGTCTGAAACCAGCCTGTATCTGCAATTTTGTGTCCTGCATAAACCGCCGTGTCTCCCGCAGTTCAGACAGGCTGCCATACAGTCTGACACCCAGGACTGCATCATCCGGCCCTAAAACCGACTGCCTTTTGTCTCCTTTAGTATTCTTCAATTATGAATCATGAAAACAACAACAACCGCCGCCAGAAATGGCATTCAATTCACTTCTCTGACAAAGCAGTTTTGTGATCTGGGCTTCGCGGATAACAGCGCCCTCAGTCTCTCGGAAAAAAACCAGATGCAATGTACACTGAACACAGTGGATGGAAGGTCACAACAATTAGGTCTTCAAATGCACAGGGGAAAGATAAAGATCATCATCATCATCTTCCACTTTAGCTTTTAGTATTTGTGACACAATGTGTTGATCCTACTGTCTGATTACATAATTTCTTACTCGGTCTCGGATAGTTCAGTTGGCAGCTCTTCTCACGCATTTCATCTCACAGGTATTGATGTTGCATAAGTGTCATTACGATAATGCCCAAGTTTGACATGGTAACATAGTGTTGGTGTAAATATGCTATATATTATCTGTCGTTTTGTGGACATAGATATATTTGGATGTTTCATTATTGGTGATAGTTGATACATAAGCGCACTTGCTTTTTGAAAATTGATGTTCATTACTCTGTCTTTTCTGCCATCTTCTGTGATCATACTTCCTAGATAATTAAATTCTGTAACGTCTTTCAGAGGTGTATTATTTTTTTCCATGGTATATTGCCGTTGAGGAAGCAATGACAAAATAGTCTTCTTCTTCTCAAGTGAGTTGTATGTCCACTTACATGACGTCGCAATCCATCTCAGCATTGTAGCCGTTTGTGATTTTCTAGGTAATTTTAATTTCGGTCGCCTACCATTGCTGTCTAAATGGCCGACGCTCGTACGATTGTGAAAATCAAACGACAATTGTCTGCTTCAAAATCGTATATAAGCGTTGTAAACATGTTGATCACTTCAAGACACAAATACCAACAGGTGTAACTTGAAGGTCTACAAATAATGACTTCATTATTGTTTCGCTATATTGTTTCAACATACTGACTTCCCGTCATGATTGTTTCGGCATATTGTTTCAACATACTGACTTCCCGTCATGATTGTTTCGCCATATTGTTTCAACATACTGACTTCCCGTCATGATTGTTTCGCTATATTGTTTCAGCATACTGACTTCCCGTCATGATTGCTTCGCCATATTGTTTCAACATACTGACTTCCCGTCATGATTGTCTATCTATATTGCTTCAACATACTGACTTCCCGTCATGATTGTTTCGATATATTGTTTCACCATACTGACTTCCCGTCATGATTGTTTCGCTATATTGTTTCACCATACTGACTTCCCGTCATGATTATTTCGCTATATTGCTTCAACATACTGACTTCCCGTCATGATTGTTTCGCTATATTGCTTCACTATACTGACTTCCTGTCATGATTGTCTGTCTATATTGCTTCACTATACTGACTTCCCGTCATGATTGTTTCGCTATATTGTTTCACCATACTGACTTCCCGTCATGATTGTTTGTGTATATAGCTTCAACATATTGATTTCCCGTTACGAATGTTTGGAAACTTTGACCTCAATACTGGGTTTCCCTTTGGTAAAAATTAAACGAAGAAAGCAACAGGCTGGCAGATCTGACAAGGCTAATTCTCAAAATGAGCATGTTTTAACCGAGTTTCGAATGTCCGTGTCTGCTGCACAAACGTGTGATTTTTACATACAATGTGGAAGTCGGTGTGGCTGAATGGTGTAACATGCACGTGCTGAAACTTTCACTGGTGACCGCGGTAGGGCCACGGCAGATGGTTGGGCTAAAATGATGACTTCGGCAATTCAGAAAGCAATGTTAAACTACTTGGCATAAAATTACTTATAAAATCACAAATATTCAATAAATGTTGTTGTTGATGGCGACGGCATGTCAAGGACACGCAGCTAACATAAACACACACACACACACACACACACACACACACACACACACACACACACACAATCACTACTACATTAGCAACTGCTTAGTAGTAGTAGTAGTAGTAGTAGTAGTAGTAGTAGTAGTAGTAGTAGTAGTAGTAGTAGTAGTAGTAGTAGTAGTAGTTGTTGTTGTTGTTGTTGTTGTTTTTGTTGTAGCATGTGTGTGTGGACTACACTTGAGATCAAAGCGGGCGAACACACACACACACACACACACACACACTTGAGAATTTGCGATGATTTCTGTTCGCCTGTGAGCGGGGCTTAAATCTAGCCATGGGTACACAATTGTCAGTATTTCCCGCCATCATGTAACTTAATTGTGGCGTCTAATGCGACCCTGCCGTCTCCAGGCCCCGCATATCGGTTCTGCTCAAGCATAACCTCATAATGTTAAGGCTGAACGCTGTTTCCTCCCCACCACGAGGCCAGTCCGAGGGGTATATTTATGTCTGCTCTGTAATAATCTCTACTCATCTTGCTTTATATGGTAACAGTTTGTCTGACTCGCCAAAGTGGGAGCACGTGATTGGTATAGACAGCAGACCTAATGACTAATGAGTTACTCAGCACGCAAAAAGAGATTGAGCATAGGTTATGAACCCGTCTTTCCCCCCCCCCCCCCCCCCCCCCCCACCTCTTATAGAGAAACACATTTTCATATACAGTGGACACTTCTTCTGTCTCTTATCCTCTAATCTCTAATGGAGCATAGGGACTCAACAAACTCACGACAAGCCGCCCCATGTTTTGTTATCCCTTGTAGCCTCCTCCGTGTTCTCCCATATTATTCATCAGCTCATCTCATCATCTCGACTCATCATCTCATCTCATCTCATCTTGTGTTGCTTGTAAATTTTCGGTGTCGAGGTGAAGCATAAACATCGGGGGATTGCCCGTCCTTCATCTCATCTTGTTATTCTTGTTCAAAATCCCTGCAATTTTATACCACAAGCGACATCTTCCTTTTAATTTGTAATGTTCGCCAATCACGATCCGTGGCTTAACAAAAATGGTCTATACATAGGCCATCATAACATCTTTCATCTGCTCAACAAATTACCCGAGCTCTCGGTAATACTGTCCAAACAGTTCCATGTGTTTGGAATAACAGAAAGTCGTCTTAAAGACAAAATAACCGACTCCGAAATTTCACTTAAGGAATTTAAAGTAATTTGGAAAGATGCAAATCAAAAATTAGAGACAGGTATTGCTGTATACATTTCGAATTCCCTCAACTGTTCCCGTAGAAGTAATCTTGAGACCGTAAGGATAGAATGTGTTTGGTTAGAGGTGAAGCCAGGCAGCCAACAACCGTTTCTAATTGGATACCTATATAGAAATCTTGTGTCGAGTCGAGCTGGTATGACTGCTTCACTACAATGATGGATAGAGTGTTTACAGCAGGTAGAGAAGTTATGATACTAGATTACTTCAGCATAGATATTAGTAAATCAAACCAGACATTGGACGATATCATTTTATCTTACAATTTCAAACAACTAATAAATCGTCCCAAAAGGGTTACTGACACCTCCTCAACTATAATTGATCATATATATGTTATTTGTCCAGATAATATTATTGAATGTTCTGTTCCTGTAAGTACAGTTAGTGACAATTACCCAGTATGTTGTACATAGTCAAAAATTGGGTTCAAATCTCTTAAAGATAAACATTTAAGTATCAAATTTAGAAAATTTAAAACATTCAACCAAGATTTGTTTTTGCAAGACTTTAAAAAAGCAGCTTTTGATCATGCTTACCAACTTCCTGACCCGGACGATGCATTAGCTTTCTGGACGAAGACAGTCTACAATGTGTTCGATAAACACGTGCCAGTCAAAGAAGTTAGAGTCAAAAATCCATACATAAATCCCCATGGGTCACTATTGAAGTACTGGAAATCATGAGAGAGCAAGATACGGCATACAAAGATAAAGATTTCATCAATTATCGTAGACTAAGGAATAAATGTAAATGTGAAATTCGTAGGATTAAAAAAAAAAAGATCATTTTAAAAATTTGATTGTAGATAATTCAAACAGTACAAATATATGGAAGGCTATTAACTTGCTAACAAATAAGAAACGCCCTTCAGAATCAGCAATACCAAAAAGCAATACCAAATTCTGTAACATGCGATGAATTCAGTTGGTTCTTTCAATCAGAAATAGAGAATCTAAAGTCTTTAATACCAGACTCATCATGTAATTTAAGTTCACTGGCATCATTCTGTGAGGAGAAGTGCACCAGAAATATCCCCGCTGAGATTCCCTTAATGTCTGTTGCAGAAGTATATTAAATATCTCTTAAACATTAAAGCAACAAATTCGCACGGCCTAGATGGTATCAATAATAAAATTCTTCGTTGTGCTGCACCACAAGTGAGTCCTTAACGTTCATATACAACCAGTGCCTGACCAAAACAAAAACAAAACTACTTTCCATCTGCATTTAAAATTGCTAAAGTGTATCCTCTACTTAAAAATGATTCAATTGATAATAGCATCTTTGGTAATTATAGACCAATCTCATTAATATCATCGCTATCAAAGCCACTCGAAAAACACATTCCTAAAATAACGTTACACCGTTTAATTAACAACGATCTAATAATTGACAGTCAATCTGGGTTTCGACCTAAATATTTTTGCCATAGTGCTCTAACAAACATGACCGATAACTGGCACTTTAACATCAACAATAGGAACATTTGTGGATATTAGAAAATTAAAACAAATGAAGACAAGCGCCAATATGGTGAACATAATTACGTCATTTCTATCCGACAGACAACAAGTCGTGTCCTTCAACAACAGTCTATCAAGACCCACACAGCTTAATATTGCTGTGCCTCGGGGTTCAATACTAGGTCCGCTGCTTTTTGCAATTTATATTAACGATCTTCTTTTATATCTCAAAACAACTTGCGATCTATTTGCAGAGAACCATAGTAAATTAGAAAATTCTTTGCAAAAATGAACTTGATAGTCTTACTAGATGGAGCAATGAAAACCTCATGCAAATTAACATCGACAAAACCAAATCCATGCTAATAACGACCAGACAAAAACTAAAGTACACTAGCCATAACTGGAGCACCGCTCGAACTCTGCACGGACACATTACCTATAGTTAATGTAAATTAATATAAAACACGAGATGTATTAATTGACAGACATTTAAACTGGAGCTCTCATTTCCACGTTCTTACCAAGAAAATAGCACAAAATATTTACTAACTTGCTAAGATCCAGCACTTCCTGGACGAAAATATTCTATACATCATATATCCAATTACATATCGATTATTGTTCCACAGTCTGGGATGGTTGCCCTAAATCTAATATGAAACGACTATGTTCTCTACAAAACCGCGCTATACGTTTAGTTTCTGACATAAAGCACTTCGAAAATAATAATTTATACAGTCATCTCAGGCTTCTACCACTTCGAAAGCGCTTCCTTTTTAACAAAGCAAGATTAGTTAACAAAATTATATCTCAAAATACCACAGAGTATCTTCTACCGTTGATTCAATCTAATGCGATGAACAGCAAGCACTTGCATTTATTACATTTTCCAAGGCCTGGATTGGACTTATACAAAACAAGTTTCGCCTATTCTGGTGCTCACTTATTGAATTACCTTCCTCCAGATCTGAAAACTCCAATGAGTCCCTACACATTTAACCGAAAACTCTTTCAACGCTTAATCCATACCGACTATATGCCACCATAATTCACCTACTGGTATAATCGTTCGGTGTGTGTGTGTGTGTGTGTGTGTGTGTGTGTGTGTGTGTGTGTGTGTGTGTGAGAGAGAGAGAGAGAGAGAGAGAGAGAGAGAATGTGTGTGTGTGCACGCGTGCATGCGTGTGTTTAGAAGAGAGTGAGTGAGCGAGAAAAGGTGAGGTAATGTGTTTGTCCGTGCATGCTTGCGTGTGTACATGTGTGAGAGCGACTGAGGGAGTGTGGGCGTTCATGCGTATGTGTATGTGTGAGAGAGTGAGATTGAGAAAGTGAGTGTGTGTGTAAGGGACTGTGTGAGAAAGAGAGTGAGTAAGTGAATGATCGAGTGAGTGAGTGAATGAGTGAGTGAGTGGGAGGGTAAATGAGAGAGTGAGTGTGTGTGAGGGACTGTGTGAGAGAGTGAGTGAGAGTGAGTGAGGGGTGAATGAATAGGTGAGAGAGTGAGTGAGTGTGTGTCAGGGAATGAATGAGTGATAGTGTGTGTGTGTGTGAGAGAGAGAGAGAGAGAGAGAGAGAGAGAGAGAGAGGGTAAAAGAGAGTGTGAGTGAGTGCGAAGGGGAGAGAGAAAGAGAGAGAGAGAGAGAGAATGAAAATATGAGTGATATCGAGAGGACGTGTGTCTATCTGTGTGTTAGTGAGAGATAGAGTAAATGAAAGATGGAGAGAGTGAGTGAATGAGGGAAATAGTGAGTGAGAGAAAGAGAGAGATAGTGAGGGGGCGAGAGAGAAAGAGAGAGAGAGTGAGGGAGCGAGAGAGAGAGAGAGAGAGAAACAGAGAGAGTTGAGCGCACGCATGTCATGTAACATACTTTTACATATTTTATGTGTATTTTCATCCTCATATTATCATTTTGAATGCCACTTGATTGCATCATGTTTAATATGAATACATGTACATTACAGTAGAGTGAGTGAGAGAGTTAGTGAATGTGCGAGAGAGAGCGAGAGAGAGAGAGAGAGAGAGAGAGAGAGAGAGAGAGAGAGAGAGAGAATGAGTGTAAGAGTGTGTGTGTGTGTGTCTGTGTAAGAAAAAAGGGAGATCATTGAGCGCACGCATGTCATTAACATGCTATTCTATATTCTTTGTGTATTCTTTTTTTCATATTATTATTTTTTTCATATTATCATTTTGAATGCCACTTGATTGCATCATGTTTAACATGAACACATGTACATTACTGTAAAGTGAGTGAGGGGGTTAGGGCGAGTGAGTGAGAGAGAGAGAGAGAGAGAGAGTGTGAGTGTGTGTGTGTGTGTGTGTGTGTGTGTGTGTGTGTGTGTGTGTGTGTGTGTGTGTGTGTGTGTGTGTGTGTGTGTGAGAGAGAGAGAGAGAGAGAGAGAGAGAGAGAGAGAGATATGAGAAAGAGTTAAATTGCATCACTATTTTTTTTAACGTTACACAATGTATATGTACAATTTTTTCTCACATTTTTTACAATTTTTGTGAGAATGCTCACGATAATCGTCAGAGTATGTGTGTGTGTGTAAAGTGTGGGAGTTTGTTCATACTAGTTTAAGTAATTATGTGAGGCATCATGTGTCTAGATGTGAGGAAGTGTGTGTGGGGTACGTCTGTGTGTAGGGGATGTATGTGTGGAGGGAGTGTGTGTGGGGTTGGGGGATGGGTAGGTGGGAGATGTGTGTATGTTTGGGGGATGTATGTGTGGGTAGGGTGATGTGTGTGGGTTGGTATGTGTGTGTGTGAGTGGGGGATGCGGTTGTGAGTGAGGGATGTGCCGGTAGGTGTTAGATGTATGGGTGGGTGGGTGATGTGTGGGTGGGTGAAGGGATATGTGTGTGTGGGTGGGGGTGTTTGGGTGGATGGTAGGAAGTGTGTTGGTGGGTGGGAGGTTGTGTGGGTTGGTGGGTGGGGAATGTGTATGTGGGTGGGTGGGTGCGGGGTGTGTTGTCTGGGGGGGGGGGGTGAGTGCGGGGATGTGTGGTTGGGGGATGAGTGTTTGGCTGGGTGGTTGGAGATGTGTGGATATGGGTAGGTAGGTGGGTGTATATGGGCTGGGGGATGGGTATGTTTGTTGGGAGATGTGTGTAGGGGG
>JACEFZ010026976.1:87500-97500 GCA_014155875.1 Cepaea nemoralis | reverse complement strand
CCCCCCCCCCCCCCCAACCCCACCTCCGGGTAGGTGGAACCAGTTAGCTTTGAACAGCAGTGCAGTCCATCTAGGAGACGCGAAAACTCCAAAAATAAACCCCCAAGTTCAAGGTGGATCCAGCGTGCTGAGGGACTGGATGGCCACTGGTAAGCTGGTCGTGAACGTCGGGCGTCTGGCAGACGTGCGGGGCGGCACCAGGCGTACAGACTCCTGGCAATACTAGGGTGACCTGCAATATCTAACCTTTATTTATGGAATTAATCAAACACGGGAATCGTCGCTGGAGCTACGGAGCACGTGCTCTGCGCTTGATACATCTTTCAGAGGTTAGCGAAGAGAGACTGAGGAGGAGAAGACGAGAAAATGGTGTGAGAAGAAGGCATAGACATAGGAGGGCAGGCGCCAGGAAAACAAGACGAAAAGTGGAGAGACTAGGTTCCAACCATGTAAGAGTGGGATACTGGAACTGTCGTAGTGCCAGGCAGAGAGATCCTGTATTGGAGAGGCTAATATATGATTTTGATGTCCTCATGCTTCAGGAGCTAAATACAGACAATTATCAGTGCCTTGGGTACGCCAGTTATAAAAACCCTACAGGCCAGAGGAGACATGGGCACGATCTGCTGGTGAAGGAAGGAGTGAAGCATGTGATACTTGACTTGAGTCAATGGAATCAAAGTGCAAAAGACGTTTGATGGCTTCAGTTGGTACCTCATAAATGTATATGCCACAGTGGACTGTTTTGTCAGAAAGGAAAACTGAGACTGGCTTAAGGAATTGGAGGAATTACCATGTGATAGGGCTACCCATATGTGGAGACTTCAATGCGAGGAGCAGAGAATGGGACAGTAGTGGAGAAAACCGACAGGAAACTGCCCTTGCGGATGCCATGGTGGACTCCGATGTGGTCTGCATAAATGATGGGAGGCCGACGAGAATGGCAATGAGGCCTGGCGATGCAGACACAACTATTGACTTGGCACTTGTCATCAGTCCTTGATGTAAAGTGGACTGTTTTGAATGGCCATGGGAGTGATGACATGCCATGTCCAGTCCTGATGTCTAAATCCAGGAAAGTTAAGGCTGGGAGAGCATGCAAGACCTTCCGGTATGAGTGTACCGACAGCCTTCTTGGTCGCCTCAGACAGGGGGCATGCAACAGGACCGTTAAAACTCCTTTTTTGCAACCCCCATGGTGGACTCCAGAAGTAGACCATGCTTGGAAAGCAAAGAGAGCTGCAGTGAAGCAGCTAAGGAAAGTGTGACAGACACCCCGAAGCTCACGAGAGGAAGTGGATACAGCGGAAAATGTCAAGAGAGATAGGGTGGAGGTGCTCAAGCTCTGTGCTGCAGAGGCCAAAAACGCGAAATGAGAATGTTTTATGAAGGAGATTGGAGGTGATAAAACACTGCGAAAATTCTGGAAACTGCACAAATACAAAGAAAGGATCGGCCTATGACAGTGGGGACAATTTATAGAGATGATGGTGTGCGCGTGACAACAGACAAAAAGAAAGGGGGGGCGTTTCTCCAGAGATTTTTAGCGCAGACCAATAATAATGATGCAGACACCAGGGATGCAGTTAGAGAGGGGTTATCTGGCACCATGAAGAATATGCATTATGAAGACACCATACGGGTGGAAGATGTTAAAAATATTGTGAAGAGGGCAAAAGACACGACACCAGGGCCTGATAGGGTTAGGTATGGTCATAGGAAGGCTTTGAGCGATGATCAAAGGAGATGACCGACTGCTTTAACCAGAGCATTAGGACAGCATCAGTACCGCAGGACTGGGTGCACAGCTATCTCATCCCTCTCCCAAAACCATTCAAGGATCATTCAAAGCTTAGCGGCTTTAGAATCATAGGATCATCGCCCTTCAAAATACATTTGGGAAGGTTTTAGAGAAGATAGTCGCTGTCAAGCTGCAAGAGGTTTTGGAAAGGGGGAAGCTTCTTCCAAGATCTGGGGAGCTACAGGCCAGGAAAAGATAGATACCTGGTCAAATCCAGCCACTTTTGCCTTTGACGTTTATGAGGGGTTCCAGAGTAGACAGGAAACGATGGCGGCAGCGCTTGATCTCGAGGATGCGTACAATTGAGTTAGTACGATTAAAATATTGAACAATTTTATAGTTTGCTAGTCCATTTCTAATGCTAAATTAGTATTACTGTATTAATTGGAATCTGCGCAAATTAGAAGAGATATACTGGTATTGTAGCAGAATGTATAAGTTAGGTGGGCAAAGCTACAGCACGCTTGAGCATCAGGATGGAATGGGAAGAAAGATGCTCAAGTCGTGACGTAGCTTGTTGTTAGGGCAGTCAGTAAACATCTGGGACTGGAGGAGAGAGGTCACCAATATTACGGAATTGTAATAAGATTGTTGTAGTGGTCATCAATGTGAAATAAAACTCCATTTATACTTAACCAGAGAACTCGTTGGTCCTCTATGTGTCTGCTTTGTTATAGAGGACTAAATGGTGCCCACGACTCAGGATCGGAACCTGGATTGTCGCAGAATCTCAAAACGCTGTCCATGTAAAACATCGAAGTAACTCCAAAATTGTGAAGATCTTTGTTCTGCTCGCATCAATTGCCCAGAGGCAGGGTTACGGCACGGTTCTTCACTTATATTGAACGTTCAAACGAGTTTGAAAAATGGCCACTACGTCGTCTGTGAGAGTTACAGCAGCCAAAAGCCCGGCTAGGGGTGGTTGTCTGTAAGTATTCTTATCAAGAATCCTCGCTGTACGGACCTCTTATCAAGAATCCTCGCTGTACAGGCAGTCGTTATCAGCTGAGATATGAAAACCGGCTTGCCAGGGCGGGTTGCTGTGCAATGGTTATCATCTTGCTGAGCAAAAGAATGGGAAAAACCAGCACGTTTTTTCTGGATCCTTTGAAATAAGAGGCTCAGGAAAAAGAAACTTCAAGGCAAATAGAATCAAGTAGAGACGTTGTACTGAGAGAGCAGTTATCTACTGCGCATCAAGATTGCCTGGAGCGAACTGAAAGCCGTTGAATCGTGACCTTGAGAGTCTGAGGAAACAAGTCAATCGCACATTTGAAAAATAAGAAGAAATGAGAAGGTCATCAACAGAGGCGATATCGTTAAGGAACTCTCGGAAGTGGGAGGGGCAGACTGGGCTGCCGACCTACTGAAGAGGGGACCCAAATTATCGCTTTAGTGAGCTACAGTTTTCAAGACGTCGCTTTGATGTGCCCTGTTATCGGGTGAAGAGAAGGTGCAAGGCTGGTAGGGGCCCAACCAGGGGCTGAAGTTACTGAGACGTTGGAAGAAGAAACTCCCTGAAGTGCGTGATCGGTTGGAGGAGCATTTCAATTAACACAGACTCCTAGCGTTTGAGTTCTACCTGACAGCGAACATAGAGGAATCCGTCTTTCTTGGATCGGGAGCAGAGATATGGTAATTAGTAAACCTTAAATATCATTTTAAGTACCATTGACTGGTTGAACAATTCTTATTGTGTAAAGTAAATACGATCATATCTTTAAATTAGCTGCTTACAAATGTGAATTTGATTTTATTAGTGTACACCGAAATATTTCAGCATGACAGAACAAGATTCATTGGCACAAGTTTTGACGGGGGTAGGAACAGTGATAGATAGGATTAACACAGTCATGAAACAACAAGGAATGGCAACTGAAATTGTTAAGTTTAGTGGACAGGCAAGAGATTTTAAGAAGTGGGTAACTTCCATAGAGAAATATGCATATTTGGTGTCAGCATCAGATGAAGAGAAAATGAAACTTGCTTATCAAGCAGCAACAGAACCGGTTTCAGATCATATCAGAAGAAAATTAGAGGCTAGAGTAGATGAGACATGGGAGCAGTTCAAAGACGACCTGGCCCATAAGTACGCGGAAATAACGGACCCACAACATGCGTTTTCGGTGTTAAGACAGTCTAAACAAAACACTGGAGAGACGGTACAATTGTTCAGCGATAGGTTGATTAACCTAGCTGAAGAAGCATTCTTAGGACAGAATGTACGAGGAGAAGAGGTGGAGAGGATGTTAGTCGGGAT
This sequence comes from Cepaea nemoralis, assembly GCA_014155875.1. Lineage (NCBI taxonomy): Eukaryota > Metazoa > Mollusca > Gastropoda > Stylommatophora > Helicidae > Cepaea > Cepaea nemoralis. The sequence continues at coordinate 93,439 of JACEFZ010026976.1, read as the reverse complement.
TTTTGTAGATGGCATAAAATCCGATGGACTGAAATTTAAGCTGATGAGAGAAAACCCCGAGAGGTTATCACAAGCTGTAGATATTGCGGTACAAGAAGAAAATTTGAGACGTAGATTTAGATTGAGAACAGTACGAGAAATAGGAACTAGTCGAGAAGACAGGATTGAGGAGCCTATGGAGATAGGACAAACAAGGTTCGGATGGAATAGGAGAGGAGGTATACAGACGTTACAAGGTAGTAATAGAAATGCTTATGATGAAAGAAGACAAATGAGGTATCCTACAAGTGAGACAGTAGGTAACACAAATAACACAAATATAGTCTGTTGGTTTTGTGGTCAACGCGGACACGTGTTTCGCTTCTGTGGTAACAGGAGTGTCCAGTCGAATACACAAAGTAGAAATGGCAATAGCAGGTTGAATAGGAATGTTGAAGATAGACACAGAAATTTTACAGGTACAAGAACGCAGGAAAACCGGCGCCCTACCTATTAAATAGGACCTGTAGTAGGAGGGAAAATAACAAGGTCCCAAGATTTAAAGAATATGTTAATAACAGGTATAGTAGGACGAGTAGAGAATACTTTCAACTAGATGAAATCAAACAGTTTACAGAAAATAAAACAGATCCTAGCTCATGTATAATAGAAATAGGAAAATATAGAGTTCGTACGTTAATTGATTCAGGAGCTCAGGTTAGTGTAATTAAAGAAAGTTTTTTATATAAAATAATGAGAAATTGTAGAATATTTAGGAATCATAATAATCTTCACTCTGTTACAGGACAGAATTTACAAGTAATTGGACAAACAATGATCAATTTTAAATTAGGAGGGATCAACGTAAGACATCTTTTTCATGTAGTGAAAGATTTAAATAGAAACATGCTTATAGGAAGAGATTTTTTAATAAAAAACGGAGTAAGACTTTTCATTGATTTACACAAATTAAAGTTCAAGGACGTATATGTAGATATGGAAGAAGACATGCATATATCAGCACTAGTTAGAGTTAAAATGTCTACGACGTTAAAACCACAGTCGGTTAATTTGATACAAGCAAAGGTAAAGAAAAACCCATATTATGTGGTAGGACACACAGTTAGAATCACTGAATTGCAAAAGGAAGTAATTGATGAGCCTGGTCTAGAAGTCCCGGATGGAATAATATCATTAGATAAACACTTAACCTTTCCAGTAATGATTATTAACAACACAGGTAGAGAAATTAGACTATACAGAGGATGTGTAATAGCCAAACTAGAACATAACATTAGTGACATATTAGTAACAGATAGAGTAAAAATGCCGGGAACAAACTATTCAGAAACTCCTAGTGAAAGAATTAATAACAGACGCAGACACGGAAGAAAAGGGAACGTGCAAAAGGATGAATTGATCCATCCATTCAGAAGAAATATAGCCCAAATACATTCATTAGACAAAATGACAAGGGAACAAGAATTGTTGGCACAGTTAAAAGCTCCACCAGAAAATAAGAAAGTATTAGAACAACTTATAAAAGAAAATCAGGATGTATTTGCAATTAATGATTTAGAATTGGGAAGGACAAAAACAGTTACAATGGAAATAGATACGGGAGATCATCCACCAATTAGTTTAAAACCGTATAGAACTCCCTTAAGAAATAGAGAAATTGTTGAAAAGGTAATAGAAGATATGTTGAAAGCAGGAATAATAACAAGATCGAAGTCAGAATGGTCATCTCCGATCGTCATCGTGACCAAACCTGATGGTTCACATCGATTCTGCTGTGACTATCGGGCGTTGAACAAAATCACTAAGAATGTAGCGTACCCATTGCCGGTGATTGATGATATTTTGGGGTTGCTTAATGGCTCTACATTTTTCACGACACTAGACGCAAGATCAGGATTCTGGTGTATCCCGATGTCGGAAGATGCTCAAAAGAAAAGTGCTTTCTGTACTCATATGGGTTCTTACGAATTCTTACGAATGCCATTCGGGGTTCGAACGGCTCCATCTCACTACATGCTGTTAATAAATGAGGTATTAGAGGGTATGCAAAAGTTTGCATTGGCATACATAGACGACATTCTAATCTATACAGCAGGGGATATAGATGATCACTTATAACATGTAAGATTAGTATTCGACAGATTAAGAATACATGATGTTAAACTGAAGCTTAGTAAATGCGAGTTTTTAAAAACAGAAACAAAATATTTGGGGTATATTATTAATAGAGACGGAATTAAACCAGACCAAGACAAGATAAAGGTTATTAAAGAGTTACCTCCTCCAACTAACGTAAAAGAAGTGCGTGCGTTTATTGGAACCTGTGGGTATAATAGGCGCTTTATCCCAAGGTTTTCAAAAATAGCAGAACCTATTACTAACTTAGCGGGCAAATATGCTAGATTTAAGTGGGATGATGAGTGTCAAAAAGCGTTCGAGTTTTTAAAAAACAGCTTAACAGTGGTACCACTATTGACGCATCCAGATTTGAATAAACAGTTAATACTATATACAGATGCTTCAGATAATGCTATAGGAGCGTGTTTGGTTCAACCATATGAAGGAAAAGAAACTGGAATACCAGGAGTTAAAAATGAAAGGCCAATTTATTTCTTGTCTCATAAACTTAGCAGGTCGCAGCGCAAATGGTCGACTATCGAGAAAGAGGCTTATGCTATTCATTATGCTCTACAGAAACTTAACTACTATTTACATAACGCAAATTTTGTTATTAGAACTGACCACATGCCTTTAAATTCTCTGTTAGAAGCTCCAGTGCAGAACAGGAAAATACAGACGTGGGCATTGAATCTACAGGGATACAATACAAAAATTGAATACATACCAGGTAGGATTAACACATGTGCTGATTTATTGTCTAGGATCCCGTATCCACAGTCATCAGGAGACACAGAAGATGAAGGTGAACCAGAGATAGACGACCGAAACTGGCAAGTAAATATATTAGATTCTGCCATAATAAATAGAGAAGAGTTTGAGAGTTTACCATCGGATCAAGAGTCTGAACCTAGAGCAGAAGACCCACATTTAGCACAATTTAATATGAAAGAAGAACAAGAATTAGATCCAAAAGTCTTACAAATAAAACAGAAATTAAAAGAAACGGAGGAGAATAAATATAAGAAGAATTATTTAGTTTTGCAAGAGGATGAACAGTTATATTATATGAGTGAAAGGAACGAACAGCTAAGGAAATATATTCCAAAACATTTGGAAAATGAAGTTTTAAAGGCATATCATGATGAGAATGGTCATCTCGGTCGTGATAAATTAGTGAAAGCACTTACGAGTAAATATTATTGGCCGAACTTATTTAAATCTGCTTGTAAATATGTAGATACGTGTGAAAGATGCAGATTAAGGAATATGAAAACAATTAAGTGTCCCTTACAAGATACAGATATTCCTCAGTTTCCAATGCAAAAAATTAGTTTAGATATATCGGGTCCTCACCCTAGAACATTGTCAGGGAACGAATATTTAATTCATATAGTAGACGTCTACAGTCTTTGGCCGGAAGTTTATGCAATCCCAGATAAGAGCGCAGATACTGTCATTAATATTTTTTTACAGGAATTCGTACCAAGATTTAGTTGCCCACAGACTGTACTCACGGATAATGGTAAAGAGTTTGTGAATAAGAAATTCGAAAAGTTATTAAAAGATTTGAATATAAAACATATAAAGACCTCATACTATAGACCTTCTTCAAATGCTAAGAAAGAACGACAACATAGGACATTATACGATATTATAGCAAAGATCGTTGATGAACATGAAAATGATTGGGATCTGTTCCTAGGACCCGCGCTTAGTGCTATACGCACAAATCAAAATGAGAGCACGGGGTTTTCACCATTCTATTTAATACACGGGAGAGAACCAATACTACCTATAGATAATCTGTTAAAACCAAGACGGAAATATATGGGGGAAGACTTTCAAGAGACCATCATACAGGAAATGCATAAAGCACACGTAAGATTAAAGAATAATATAATTAAAGCTAGAGAAAGACAGAAAAAGTACAAAAACGTGAATACAAAATTACAGGAGTTTAAAGTGGGTGATAGAGTTTATTACAAGAAGCATAGAAGGAACTCTAAGTTTGATGCTCGTTGGGTCCCAGGTTATTACGTTTTGGAAAAGCTAGGAAATGTATCGTATAGTATCAAGAACCAGACCACAGGACATGTGGCAAGGGCACACGTGGAACACTTAAGAAGAGATGAGGATGAGAAGGGAAATAATAATTATAATAATTATTATTATTCAGACACCGGATACTTAGATGAACAGGTCGTCAGAGGAGCTACAATAACCCCAGGTTTTAGAAAAGATACAGCACAAAATCAGTTATTAACAACTCCAGTTTACGATGATACTCAAGAACAGACAATACCAAAAACGATAGAAGAAGAAAATGTGAATGAGAGTCATTATGATAGTATAGAATCTATGGAAGAGGAAATAGGTGCTCCATTTAAGAATACTAGACAAGCAACGAAAAGAAGAATGGATAAACAAAGAGAAAGAGAAGTAAAAAGACAGAGAAGAATTAGAGATTATTCAACAAGCGGTGAAGATATGCCTCTACTAGAAAGGTCCTTAAGAAAGAATGATAGACAAATTAGATGGGATATTGAACGGAAGAAATTAGCGGCTGCTAGCGAGAGACATACAGATGAAGAAGAGGAAATGGATGAAAAGTCAGAATCAAATAGTAGTATGGAAGAAACTAATAAGTTATACGAAGAAGAAGATATTGATGTGGAGATAGCACTTATTCAAAGAAACTTGGAGTTATTGAAGAAGTGGAAACGTAGGAAGTAAATGGATAGAAAATACTGCAGACAGCAAGATATAAATTTCATGATTTAAAAAGGAAAGAGATACTTGATGAAGTATATGAGACGGTGGAAAGGGAAAAGGCTTCTATTGATACTTTTCATAAATGGTCTTGAGGAGTAGTTAGGCATTAAGATAACTAATATAGATGTGAGTGAGGCATATATTTTTCTCTCTCTGTGATGGAATTGCTAATCGATTTCTTGAGTTTTTCTTAGATAGATAAGTTAGTCAATGGTACAGCAGGTAGATGTACTCTATAGTAAATAGACAAGTTTTTATTGGTGCTAGAAATACCGTGGTTAATGGTAATGATTAAGAAGTTGCTATAGATGAAGGGGAAACAATTGGTGTGCCGAACCACAAGTTCTATTGGTAGATAGTACGGTCATTGTTGGTTTATGACTTTTATTGAGAGAACAGTTAGGAATTAGTCTGTAGGTAACAGATATATATACTTGGCAGTGAGTTGTTTTAGTTTCTCGGTTATAAAAAATAATGGAATGACTTGTGTGAATAGATATGGTTCGTATAGGAAGCCAATGTTGCTGGGTCACTTTACGTTGTTAATTCTAAGTGAATTATATTTTTTTTGAAAACCTTCTCTTTAGCGAGAAGACAGTTGTTTTTGTTGAATTTGAGCTTTTAATGCCTCATATATAATATGTTTTTTTGGCTTGATTTGGTCCTGTAAAATGATTGTTATTATTTGATTTTAGAATAGGATTATTGTGTTCTTAGACTTTTGCGTACAAACTATTGGTCCGTAAAAGAGACCAGTAGTGTTAGGTAGAGTATTTTTTTTTCTGAGTATGCATGTTATATTATTTTAAAATGTGTTTTTCTTTGAATGAGTTGACATCTTTAGTTAATATGAGGGGAAACATAAATATGTATAAAAAACTATTTGGGGGTATGATGTCCTGTTTTGATTTTATTTCGCTTCACTCATAATTTAAATAAGTTGTTTTGTGTGTTAGGTTACCTTGTTAGTAAATATGTTACAAATTTAATTAAGTAAGTTTAATTTTCAAATAAGTATAGTGTTGGCTAGAATAAAGAAAATACAT
>JACEFZ010026976.1:0-82500 GCA_014155875.1 Cepaea nemoralis | reverse complement strand
GTAGAAGTAGAGTAGAGGTTGTAGAAGTAGAGTAGAGGTTGTAGAAGTAGAGGTTGTAGAAGTAGAGATTGTAGAAGTAGAGTAGAGATTGTAGAAGTAGAGTAGAGGTTGTAGAAGTAGAGGTTGTAGAAGTAGAGTAGAGATTGTAGAAGTATAGTAGAGGTTGTAGAAGTAGAGGTTGTAGAAGTAGAGATTGTAGAAGTAGAGATTGTAGAAGTAGAGTAGAGGTTGTAGAAGTAGAGTAGAGGTTGCAGAAGTAGATTAGAGGTTGCAGAAGTAGAGGTTGAAGAATTAGAGATTGTAGAAGTAGAGTAGAGGTTGTAGAAGTAGAGGTTGTAGAAGTAGAGTAGAGGTTGTAGAAGTAGAGTAGAGGTTGTAGAAGTAGAGTTTGTAGAAGTAGAGGTTGTAGAAGTAGAGTAGAGGTTGTAGAAGTAGAGTAGACGTTGTAGAAGTAGAGGTTGTAGAAGTAGAGTAGAGGTTGCAGAAGTAGAGGTTGTAGAAGTAGAGTAGAGGTTGTAGAAGTAGAGTAGAGATTGTAGAAGTAGAGGTTGTAGAAGTAGAGGTTGTAGAAGTAGAGATTGTAGAAGTAGAGTAGAGGTTGTAGAAGTAGAGTAGAGGTTGTAGAAGTAGAGGTTGTAGAAGTAGAGGTTGTAGAAGTAGAGTTGTAGAGTGAGTAGAGGTGTGAAGAAGGTTGTAGAAGTAGAGGTTGTAGAAGTAGAGGTTGTAGAAGTAGAGGTTGTAGAATTAGAGATTGTAGAAGTAGAGTAGAGGTTGTAGAAGTAGAGTAGAGGTTGTAGAAGTAGAGGTTGTAGAAGTAGAGTAGAGGTTGTAGAAGTAGAGTAGAGGTTGTAGAAGTAGAGTAGAGGTTGTAGAAGTAAAGTAGAGGTTTTAGAAGTAGAGGTTGTAGAAGTAGAGGTTGTAGAAGTAGAGTAGAGGTTGTAGAAGTAGAGTAGAGGTTGTAGAAGTAGAGGTTGTAGAAGTAGAGGTTGTAGAAGTAGAGGTTGTAGAAGTAGAGGTTGTAGAAATAGAGTAGAGATTGTAGAAGTAGAGTAGAGGTTGTAGACGTAAAGTAGAGGTTGTAGAAGTAGAGTAGAGGTTGTAGAAGTAGAGTAGAGGTTGTAGAAGTAGAGTAGAGGTTGTAGAAGTAGATAGAGGTTGTAAAAGTAGATGTTGTAGAAGTAGAGGCTGTAGAAGTAGAGGTTGTAGAAGTAGAATATACGTTGTAGAAGTAGAGGTTGTAGAAGTAGAGGTTGTAGAAGTAGAGGTTGTAGAAGTAGAGGTTGTAGAAGTAGAATATACGTTGTAGAAGTAGAGGTTGTAGAAGTAGAGGTTGTAGAAGTAGAGGTTGTAGAAGTAGAGGTTGTAGAAGTAGAGGTTGTAGAAGTAGAGGTTGTAGAAGTAGAGGTTGTAGAAGTAGAGGTTGTAGAAGTAGAGGTTGTAGAAGTAGAATATACGTTGTAGAAGTAGAGGTTGTAGAAGTAGAGGTTGTAGAAGTAGAATATACGTTGTAGAAGTAGAGATTGTAGAAGTAGAGGTTGTAGAAATAGAGGTTGTAGAAGTAGAGGTTGTAGAAGTAGAGGTTGTAGAAGTAGAGGGTGTAGAAGTAGAGGTTGTAGAAGTAGAGGTTGTAGAAGTAGAGGTTGCAGAAGTAGAGGTTGTAGAAGTAGAGGTTGTAGAAGTAGAGGTTGTAGAAGTAGAGGTTGTAGAAGTAGAGGTTGTAGAAGTAGAGGTTGTAGAAGTAGAATATACGTTGTAGAAGTAGAGGTTGTAGAAGTAGAGGTTGCAGAAGTAGAATATACGTTGTAGAAGTAGAGGTTGTAGAAGTAGAGGTTGTAGAAGTAGAATATACGTTGTAGAAATAGAGGTTGTAGAAGTAGAATATACGTTGTAGAAGTAGAGGTTGTAGAAGTAGAGGTTGTAGAAGTAGAGGGTGTAGAAGTAGAGGTTGTAGAAGTAGAATATACGTTGTAGAAGTAGAGGTTGTAGAAGTAGAGGTTGTAGAAGTAGAGGTTGTAGAAGTAGAGGTTGTAGAAGTAGAGGTTGTAGAAGTAGAGGTTGCAGAAGTAGAGGTTGTAGAAGGAGAGATTGTAGAAGTAGAGGTTGTAGAAGTAGAGGTTGTAGAAGTAGAATATACGTTGTAGAAGTAGAGGTTGTAGAAGTAGAGGTTGTAGAAGTAGAGGTTGCAGAATTAGAATATACGCTGTAGAAGTAGAGGTTGTAGAAGTAGAGGTTGTAGAAGTAGAGGTTGTAGAATTAGAATATACGTTGTAGAAGTAGAGGTTGTAGAAGTAGAGGTTGTAGAAGTAGAGGTTGTAGAAGTAGAGGTTGTAGAAGTAGAGTAGAGATTGCAGAAGTAGAGTAGAGGTTGTAGAAATATAGTAGAGGTTGTAGGAGTAGAGTAGAGGTTGTAGAAATATAGTAGAGGTTGTAGGAGTAGAGTAGAGGTTGTAGAAGTAGAGTAGATATTTCAACAATAGCAACAGCAGCTGTAGTGTATGTATAAGGATCAGTAGTGGTTGCAACAGCAGTATCAGCAGTAATAATATTTGTAGAAGCGGCAGCAGTAGTAATTGCAGCAGCATCATTACTTTGTGTGTGGACAGAGATTGGATCTTCTACACAAAACATGGACAGCAATGTCTGACTCAAAATAACGCACACAGTGGGGTACTCACGAGAAATTTGCCGCACTCCGTTACGTCCTGGCGTGCTATCAGTATATCGGACTTGAAGAACGAGGGGAGACGACTCGAAGCAGGCGGTCGGCTCTGTGAAGGGGCAGATATTTGTAACGATCGCCCGCACGACCAGAGACGAGAGCGCGCTGTGAGTGGCTGGAACCTATATTACTCTTCTTCTCGGGGAATCAATCAGTTAATCAATCATTCTCCAAGATTTAATTTAATCAATATCGGTCGAGCGTTTCTGCGCACGGGCCAAATACCTCATTCTAACGCAAGTGTTCTGTTCATCTCTTATTCGTTTTGTCCAGCCAGTCTTAGTTTTACTGTGTTCACGTTTCTTATTTTCTAGTAATCTATGAAGTTTCACTGCCGTATCTGTCGTTGAATGAGACGATTACATTTATTATGTTTTAATTTCATATTAGATAACATTGGGGGACGATACACCAATAACATTAGATATGCAGATAATACAGTCTTGATTGCAGACAATGAACAGGACTTGCAACCTTTTGTAGATGCGGTTGTTGCACACAGTCAACAACTAGGGTTAGAACTGAATTGTAAGAAGACACAGATTATGGTCGTCACTAGGAAGGAAGAAATACCACAATGTAATATACAAGTAAATGGGCTTATTCTTAATTAAACAAGTGAATCGGTATAGCTATCTCGGAACAGTCATAACATCTGATGGGAGATACCTTGAAGAGATTAGAACAAGAATTGTCATTGCGAAGGTAACCTTTTGCAAGATGAAAAACATACTGACCAATAAAAAGATATCAATTGAAACGAGAAAAAGAGTGTTGAAGTACCTCACAAAACCTGTACTTTTATATGGATGTGAAGCGTGGACAATGAGCAGACAAGCTGAAAAACATCTGATGACTGTGGAAATGTGGTTTCTGAGGAAAATGCAAAGAATACCATGGACAGACCAAAAAAAAAAAGCAAAGAACAAGTCCTTCAAGAAACAAACGAAGATCGTAAACTGATTAGAGACATTAGACGTAGACAGTCAAATTTTTTGGGCATGTTATGATAAGAAATGAATTGGAGAACTTGTTGACAACTGGCAAGATCGACGGGAAGAGACCAAGGGGAAGACCAAGACGTAAATACCTGGATGGCTTGGCCATGTGGCATGGTCGAGACAGAAACACGGAGCTGATCCACGACTCTGGTGAACGAGTGAGATGGCAAAACATGACCTCCCACGCTTAACGGCATGGCACATGATGGATGAATTTCGTATTAATGTACAATATATATATATATATGTTTGTTTTGTTTTTGAGAAATGTGGAGACTACCGAAACGTCGGACAGTTGTGCTGTGGTTTATTCTTACTTATTTCATCTATATTTGTCTTAGTTTTGTTTACAGTATTACATTATTTATATTATCAGATTCTGTCCTGCATTTTGTTTACGTTGGCTCAGACGCTAGTCTGGTGTGTATGTGTGTTGTTGTTGTTGTTTGTTTTTTTTTTTGTGTTCTCGGGATTTAAAATATGTCTGTTTCATTACACATTCATAGGGCATCGACAGATATGCGTACATACTTTCCTAGCACACCCACATATACGCAGACACAAGTATACATATACACCCAGCAAGCACATGCACTCATACAAGTACACACAATCCCAGCATACATAAACATATAAGTACACTTAAGGTTGCCAAACTTATTTTGGGGCAATCCCGGATTTTAATGACATATTCTCTGTCAGTAAAACAATAATAAAGCTTTCGGTGCACACGTTTGTCCTGGTGTTTGTTCCTGTGAAATGAAAGATTTAATGTAATAAAACTGTTTTTGTTCATGTAAAATAAAAGGTTTAATGTAAACAAATTGATTCTAGATTTCGCCGACTCAGAGGTAAAGGGGTTACGGACGCAATTCATAAACCCGCATACCGCGTTCGAAACACAGCTGCAGGAGATTTGGCAGCAGACCGCCTTGCGTTGGTTTCACATGATATGAGTGTCGGTCACTCAGATAGAATACCTGGGGCTGTCAGAGTAACTAACAGAGAATATATTAAAGAGCCTAATGAAAATAGAACATTACATACAACTATCAGAAAGAGGCTAGTGAAGGTAAAACTTTACATACAACTATCAAAAAGAGGCAAATAGAGATATAATATCACATACAATCATCAGAAAGAGGCTAATAAAGATAAAACATTACATACAACTATCAGAAAGAGGCTAATGAATGTATAACATTACATACAACTATCAGAAAGAGGCTAATGAATGTATAACATTACATACAACTATCAGAAAGAGGCTAATGAATGTATAACATTACATACAACTATCAGAAAGAGACAAATAAAGGTAGAATCTTACATACAACTATCATAAAGAGGCTAACGAAGGTATAATATTACATACAACTATCAGAAAGAGGAAAATGGAGATAGAACGTTACATAGAACTATCAGAAAGAGGCTAAAGGAGATAGAACATTGCATACAGCTGACAGAAAGAGGCTAATGACAACTATTTGAAACAGACAAATGGAGGTAGAATGTTACATACTACTATCAGAAAGAGACAAACGAAGATAGAACATTACATACAACTATCAGAAATGGACACGCAAGGTTGTTTGGTCATAAGAGAAGGCAAGCTTCGTGCAGAGTGGCTTGCTTCGCTTCGGAGGTCACGGGTAGCAAGCATCACCTGGATCTTTTCTCCTGGGCATGCCAATGTGCTGGGGAATTAACAGGCGGACAGATTGGCTGGCTCGGCAAAACTTGGTGGAGTATTGATGCATGACAAAGCAGACGTGGTTGCGGCCTTGTGGGAGCACGTGTACACCTCGGAGGAGCAAATGGATCACCATAGTCTGGTAAGAATGAGACAGCGAGGTGTGACGAGGGGATCTGGCCGACGCTCGACGCTCAGAGGAAAGGCAAGACGGACATATAATCAGATTGCTACTGGAACTATTTGTGTTGGAACTCTTCGCTGGCTGCTGAGGATGGGGACGGAGCGCTTATGGGAATGTCCCAAATGCTGTGATGTCGGTTCCTAAATCAATCAATCAATCAAGAGAAGAGAGGCATTGGAAAACATCGTGATGACTGGAAAGATCAATGGAAGAAAAGGCAGAGCAAGAGAAATGATGCTGAATGGAATGAGAATGTGGCATATAGGAATATCATTCATACAGTTCACGGGAACCTAGGGATAGAGAGAGACATGAAGGCCTACGTCAGTTGGCAGGGCACGTGATGTCGCTGAATGACGAAATTAATTTGTGTCACATCTTTGATTCTAAGAGAAACGTCCCGGCTTTTAGTTACAAGATCTGGCAGTCCTACAATACACACATTGCTAGCACATAGACTCATATTTGTTCATACATTGCTAGCACATAGACACACATACGTACTCACATTCCAGACACAACACATATACGTACACACATTCCAGACACAACACATATACATACACACATTCCCAGACACAACACATATACGTACATACATTCCCAGACACAACACATATACGTACACATATTCCCAGACACAACACATATACGTACATACATTCCCAGACACAACACATATACGTACATACATTCCCAGACACAACACATATACGTACATACATTCCCAGACACAACACATATACGTACATACATTCCCAGACACAACACATATACGTACACATATTCCCAGACACAACACATATACGTACACACATTCCCAGACACAACACATATACGTACATACATTCCCAGACACAACACATATACGTACATACATTCCCACACACAACACATATACGTACATACATTCCCAGACACAACACATATACGTACATACATTCCCAGACACAACACATATACGTACACATATTCCCAGACACAACACATATACGTACATACATTCCCAGACACAACACATATACGTACATACATTCCCAGACACAACACATATACGTACACATATTCCCAGACACAACACATATACGTACACACATTCCCAGACACAACACATATACGTACATACATTCCCAGACACAACACATATACGTACATACATTCCCACACACAACACATATACGTACATACATTCCCAGACACAACACATATACGTACATACATTCCCAGACACAACACATATACGTACATACATTCCCAGACACAACACATATACGTACACATATTCCCAGACACAACACATATACGTACACATATTCCCAGACACAACACATATACGTACATACATTCCCACACACAACACATATACGTACATACATTCCCACACACAACACATATACGTACACATATTCCCAGACACAACACATATACGTACACACATTCCCAGACACAACACATATACGTACACACATTCCCAGACACAACACATATACGTACATACATTCCCAGACACAACACATATACGTACACATATTCCCAGACACAACACATATACGTACACATATTCCCAGACACAACACATATACGTACACATATTCCCAGACACAACACATATACGTACACACATTCCCAGACACAACACATATACGTACACACATTCCCAGACACAACACATATACGTACACATATTCCCAGACACAACACATATACGTACACACATTCCCAGACACAACACATATACGTACACACATTCCCAGACACAACACATATACGTACATACATTCCCAGACACAACACATATACGTACACATTCCCAGACACAACACATATACGTACATACATTCCCAGACACAACACATATACGTACATGCATTCCAGACAAAACATATACGTACACACATTCCCAGACAAACAATATACGTACACACATTCCCAGACAAAAACACATATACACACACATTCCCAGACACAAAATTCCCGTACCCAAAAATTCCCAGCCCAAAAACACATACTAAACATTCCCAGACACAAAACATATACGTACACACTTTCCCCAGACACAACATATATACGTACACATATTCCCAGAACAAAACATATACGTACACACATTCCAGACACAACATATATACGTACACAATTTTCCCCAGACACAACACATATAGGATACACATATTCCCAGGACACAACACATATACGTACACATATTCCCAGACACAACACATATACGTACACATATTCCCAGACACAACACATATACGTACAAATATTCCCAGACACAACATATATACGTACACACTATTCCCAGACACAACACATATACGTACACATATTCCCAGACACAACACATATACGTACACACATTCCCAGACACAACATATATACGTACACATATTCCCAGACACAACATATATACGTACACATATTCCCAGACACAACACATATACGTACACATATTCCCAGACACAACACATATACGTACACATATTCCCAGACACAACACATATACGTACACATATTCCCAGACACAACACATATACGTACACATATTCCCAGACACAACACATATACGTACACACATTCCCAGACACAACATATATACGTACACATATTCCCAGACACAACACATATACGTACACACATTCCCAGACACAACACAATATACGTACACATATTCCCAGACACAACACATATACGTACAACATTCCCAGACACAACAATACGTAACATATTCCCAGACACAACACATATACGTACACATTTTCCCCAGACACAACACATATACGTACACATATTCCCAGACACAACACATATACGTACACACATTCCCAGACACAACACATATACGTACACACATTCCCAGACACAACACATATACGTACACATATTCCCAGACACAACACATATACGTACACACATTCCCAGACACAACACATATACGTACATGCATTCCCAGACACAACACATATACGTACACACATTCCCAGACACAACACATATACGTACATGCATTCCCAGACACAACACATATACGTACACACATTCCCAGACACAACACATATACGTACATACATTCCCAGACACAACACATATACGTACATGCATTCCCAGACACAACACATATACGTACATACATTCCCAGACACAACACATATACGTACATGCATTCCCAGACACAACATATATACGTACACACATTCCCAGACACAACACATATACGTACACATATTCCCAGACACAACACATATACGTACATACATTCCCAGACACAACACATATACGTACATACATTCCGAGACACAACACATATACGTATTACGTACACATTCCCAGACACAACACATATACGTACAACATTCCCACACACAACACATATACGTACAACATTCCCAGACACAACACATATACGTACACACATTCCCAGACACAACACATATACGTACATACATTCCCAGACACAACACATATACGTACATGATCCCAGACAACAATACGTACATACATTCCCAGACACAACACATATACGTACATACATTCCGAGACACAACACATATACGTAGTTACGTACATACATTCCCAGACACAACACATATACGTACATACATTCCCAGACACAACACATATACGTACATCATTCCCAGACACAACACATATACGTACATACATTCCCAGACACAACACATATACGTACATACATTCCCAGACACAACACATATATGTACATACATTCCCAGACACAACACATATATGTACATACATTCCCAGACACAACACATATACGTACATACATTCCCAGACACAACTCATACGTACACACATTTCAGACACAACACATATACGTACATACATTCCCAGACACAACACTTATGCGTACACACATTCCCAGACACAACACATATATGGACATGCGTAAATATATTCCAGGCACAACACACATACGTACACACATTGCTAGCACATAGACACATATACGTTCACACATTGCTAGCACATAGACATTTTCACGTGCACACATTCCTAATACGATCAGCACAGGGGCTGAAACACTTAATGATGTTTGTGGGAACAGATAAAAAGCACACATGCATTTGTCTGGTATCTGCACGCGGCTGTGTTTAAGAGTTATCCAAATCTTATTTGTTAGCGTTGTTCTATTATCACAGTTAACTAACACTGCCACATTCTAAACTTGTTCTTTCATATTAAATAACATATGATACTCCCTAGATGCCCAGTTGCAGTCTTCCTATTTCTCTCTAGACATTTGGCAGTTGATTCTTCCCGCTGCTCCAAACGGAAACCACGTGACCTGACAGCGTTTCCTGGTGGTTGCTAAGAACGCTAAGTCAGTTAAAACTCCTATACTGTGTTGTATACAGTTATACGTTAAGCGGACAGATTTAGATAACATTTGGCTCCCAGCAGTTTAGCACACGGAGAATTACAACTGATGTTATTACTTCGATTGGAGCACGTCTAAAGTAATGCATATTCATTGCGTAGTGTATGCAGCATAATAGAATATTATTATAATTATAATCTAATAATTATAATCATTATAAATATACCGTAGTTAAGTTGTTTACGAAATCGCTGTGACTGTCCCATCCATTGCCATTTTGCATTAGCCATTATTAATAATAATATTATTATGTTTAACTGTTTAGTTTACTACTTTAATATATACTAATTGTTTAGTTAAAAAATTAGTTGCATGTCATTAACAGGACGTTGTAATCAACTCAGAATGTACTAGTTATTGGTGATTTATAGGCAATTTTAGTTCAGTAGTTTGTCAATGCTTTGTGAGCGATCGACGCCTCAAAACATGGAAATCAACGCAACGGATTTGCTTCCGAACGGCCAGCGACTGATTTAGAACCCTCGACTCGCTGTGTTGGGTAATTGTGAAACACCGTTTCAGTAACCCCTAAGCCACAGGCCAGATTAATTGGTGCTTATTCCCTCATTTCTCACACTGCCTCACACTACCCTTCACATTTGTAAATTTAAAAGGACAATGCTGGCCAAAATGAAATAATTAAATGTAGCAACTTTTCGGAAAGGGAACTAACATTCTATATATAATATAGTACATCACAAACAGCCAATACATACTGGGGTTGACTTAAACGTCCGGTAAAGGTACCTGAAAATAGCTTTAACCATGTTTATAGTAGTATAGAAGTTAATATAGTTTAAGTGATACTTATTTTGAAATCATAAATCTGTTTTGTAATACGCTTTATTTTATGTATTTCAGTACGGATTACGTAGTTGACCGAGAATTTCACACCAACAAGTAAGGTACACGCCGCATCAGCTGTGTAGTAACTAGTTACACGTTTACGTTAGGGTAAGGGCAATACATTAATTGTATTTGATAGCATGGATAAGATCTGTTTTCTTGATCTTTAAGAATGGCATTGCCAAACTCCTCTCTCAGGAAATGTACGGACTAGATGCTGATCTTTTCAGGAGCACACTAGTTGTAAACTATACGCTGCATAATTTATTGTCTGGCATATTTCACTGCATTCCGTCAGGAGCACACGGCAGGGTTACATATCAAATGAAGTCAATAGATGAATTATAATTTGGTTGAAATACTTAACACACATAGTCACTGATACTGTTTGAATGTGGTGCATTCTTTCTATAAGTCAGGTGTGCGATCTAGAGGCCATCAATCGTGAAAGAGAGTGGGTTGAAGTTCCGGAAGACATGACGGACTGGCACAATATAATAATAACACTGGGTCGTGAGTGCAGAGAATGGGCAACGGGCCGCACTGAGTTTGAAGTGCAACAGCTGATCCAGAGCAACACACATCAAGGTGGCATAGTCATCTACACCGATGATGGTGGGTCACTGGTGAGAAACAGACGCAGTGGTTGGGGCTTTATTGCATAGGCTAATGGGCGAGTCTTGACAAAGGAGAGTCTGGCATATGAGAAGACTACGACCTCCAGCATGAGAATGGAGGTGAAGGCAGTAACAGCGGCATTCCGGTGGCTAGAAGAGACTACTGCAACACACGTTGTATTCATTACGGATTCAAAGAGTATGCTTAGTAAGGTGGAGAAAGGAGTGTTTCGTGTGGAATGGCTTTCGTCGCTTCAGAGGTCACAGATCGTGAGAATTGTATGGATATTTTGCCCTGGCCATGCGGGTGTACGGGGGAATGAACAGGCTGATAGGCTAGCAGGGAAGGTACCTCTTGGTGGAATTTTGCCTATGGACAAACCACCTTCCTATGGGAGGTGGTCGTGCGCTTGTGGGACCAGATAGAGAAGGAGGAGGAACAGATTGAGAACCCATATGTGGAAATAATGAGATTGCGGGGGATCTGCAGGGGTTCTGGAAGAATCTCAAAACTGAGAGGGAAGACTAGGAGAACTTTTAATCAGAAAGCGGTGGGAACGATTTAGTATGACTCTTCGCTGGCTGTTGAACGAGGGGACGGAGCACGTATGGGAATGTCCTGAGTGCAGTGATGTCGGTTCACATTTTTTTTCTGTTTGCATAACGCTGCTTGAAAACACCTAATTGTTGTGGCTTCGGTGTATTCATGGGACCGATTCATGGGAGACGCATGAACATATCCTAAGCTATTCACTAAGCTATTCTCTTCATGTGATATATAACTCTGTAAACTGCACCTGGTGAGCTGCAGCGAAATATGCCAGACAACAAACCGTGCACACTTTTGTTTGTGGCTTCTATATTTAAATCACTTAGGCAATATATTGTTTTGGACACTGGCTGTAATCATGTCGGTTTAGTTCACTTATATACGCCCCTCCCTCCTTCCTTGCTAATACCATAGTTACATGTAGACTCAGGCATCATGAAATGTGCTGTTTCATGGGTTATTGTAACTTCAACTAGCAGTGATTCTTCTTTTTCATCATCATCATCATCATCATCATCATCATCATCATCATCATCATCATCTTCTTCTTCTTCTTCTTTTTCTTATTCTTCTTCTTCATTGCCATTACTATCTTGTTGTTGTTGTTGTTGTTGTTGTTGTTGTTGTTGTTGTTGTTGTTGTTGTTGTTGTTGTTGTTGTTGTTGTTGTTCTTCTTCTTCTTCTTCTTCTTCTCTTCTTCTTCTTCTTCTTCCCATTTTTTTCATCCCCTTATTCTTCATCACCCTGTTCTTCTTCGTTTCCTATCGACAGAAGTGTGTCACTCCCAGTTATGCATCTCAGAGTCCGTGTGTCCGGCTTCAGCACACATGTGTGTCAAGTCTGCTTTCTCTAGACAGATTCCATCCAAGGTCACGGTTCGCTCCGCCTGTGACGGCCATTCAGAGATAGTAAGATTGAGAGTGACGGGTCACACATCCGCTATAACAGTAGCTTTGTGTTATCTAGTCAGTCCTCTACTGTGTACTTTTCCCTCATTGTGACTATTTCCGAGCAATCAATATTGAAGCCTGATTAATCAGTAACAAATAATAGTTGTTTATTAAACTGCAGAAACGTGTCTTCCCGCGTTCATCACTAAAGTGAACGGGACCAAACTGAAAAAAAAAAAAATCAGTGCATTTAGGCATACGGATATTCTCTCTCTCTCTCTCTCTCTCTCTCTCTCTCTCTCTCTCTCTCTCTCTCTCTCTCTCTCTCTCTCTCTCTCTCTCTCTCTCTCTCCCTCTCTCTCTCTCACACACACACACACACACACACACACACACACACACAAATGCAACACCAGCGTCAGTGGCACCAATCTAACACAAGTCAATGTATTTAATTATTTTGGTATTTTAATAACAGCAAGATGTAGGGCGTATTAAGGAAGTTAATTCTAGACTAGACAAAGCAAAGGTAGCATTTCATAAGATGAATAGAAACGCGGGGGTGTTTCCATGGCACCAGGACCTGGTTTTATACTGGCCAAGACCTACTAACACGTCCTAGTCGTGCGTCCTGGGCAACAGGTCCCTTTGGGGTCCTGGCTAACGTAGTAGAATCGCTGATTCTTCCGAAGTCGGAGAGTATCTGCCTGCACGGCGAGGATCCACCAGTCTGCACACCAATAAGCCAGACATGGGACAACGGATACTCATGCAAACCTCAGTCCAGTATGACATCACACTGATGTTGGACAACAGGATGTTTTCATCCGACATACAGGTACAGGACTTCACGCTGGAGTTTACAGCCAGCGAACGCGAGCACGCAAGCAATACGATTAATAATATTATCTGCAATTTGTCTGTGTCAATGGAAGTGGGAAAAGAGTTCTTAAAAGCTCCACTGAACCAATCCCGATGTACAGAAGCAAATCATTGACAATTAACAGGCGAGTAAGGAATTATATGGATAATTTTCGAGCCAAAAAAGGCCTTATCCTTAGAACTCACGGCTGCGAACTTGCAAACTCACTGGATGAAATGAAAGGTTGTCATCATTCTGAATGGACAAACACCAGCTATGGAAAATACGGAGATGTGGTTTTATAGAAGAATGGTGAGAACACCGTTGATGGATAGGGCGAGCAATGAAGATATATTGAAAAAGTTAACTCATAAAGAGAACTGGTTATTGGCTCACCTGGAGCATCCCGATTTTTGTAAGTCAGGATGGCCGAGCGGTCTAAGGCGCTGCGTTCAGGTCGCAGTCCACTCTTGTGGGCGTGGGTTCAAATCCCACTTCTGACAATGTGTTTAGGGAGTCTCTATGGCGAAGTGGTCAAGTCGTTTGACTCGTGCTTCGAGGTTGTGGGTTCGATTCCGGGCCGCACCCTTCGGTTTACGAGTTAAATGTTTCGGAGACTCCTGTGGGTCGTCGCTAAAAGCTACGGAGTTCGTGCTTTGTGCGACGCTTTCCGTGCTGCGGAAAGAGACCGAGCCATATGAGATAAAACCCGGTGCAATGAAGTCGACCCTGTCGACTTTTAAGCGACTTTTTTTAAGTTGCCAGATAAGTGGGCACCAAAAGGCAAACATAATAAGACAAAAAAGAGGACAAGCTAGGACATATTGAATGTTTCATTTGAATCTACCAGATTAAACCCACAATCAGTACAATTTTATTACAATGGTTGCCAATAAATGTATCTTACTCTTAGTGAATCGACCAAGAAACGATCAAAAATCATGTTAAAAAATAAATATAAATTCAATGGAGGATTTTTTCAAAATGCTAAACAAACATTATTTAAACAACCGATTGTACAATTGTTACCTTATAATCCTTATTAATTACTCAAGGCTATTAAAGACGATAAAACAAAGAAAATTGAAATATTTTGGTCACTTGAAACGCTACGAAAGTTTGGAGGGAACAATAATGGAAGAACCTGGGAAGAGCGGAAGAGGAAGGCCAAAGAGAAGATGGGTGCAGGATGTGGCGGATGATCTCCAGATGGATGTATCGGACGCGGGACATCTTGCTTATGATCGAGAGGTTTTCCGGAAGGTTGTTATGTATGGGAGCGAGGTTCGGCAAAGGACACGCTACTGAATGAATGAATTACTCATTTTTTTTAAAAACAACAACATAAAATTTAAGAAAAGCCGGACATTTTAAAGGTTTTTAGCTTTACCTGCAGGACGGAGAATATTAGGCTAAAAAGGAGGGCATGTCCTCTTTTTGCCGGAAGTCAGGCAACCCTATTAGTATTACTGGCATCAGAAAGATGACAATTCAATAAACATTCTTCGGGCATGCCATGAGAAGAGGAAACTCGAGTATATCGTCATATCGGGAAGGGAAAAGAGGCAGGGGGAGACCAAAAGAGAAGATGCTGGACAGTTTGACATGGCATGGAGGTATCAGGAATGATTAAACAACAAGAGGTTGTGGAGAGACATGATCACTATCGCCACACAGCGTGGACTGTAAGATTTCCGTGAAGAAGTTTTAATGAACCAGCTGTCACGTGACCCAATCTAGCAGACGACACTTGGCGCCAAGCAAGAACAAGGATGGCCGGTATATCTTCTTCTTACTTCTTGTGTTTACTTTATTCTTGTACACGTCCCTTTTAAACTTTTTTTTAGTGGCAGTGGCATGAAATAAGAGGAAATAAGAGAGAATTTTACGATAGTCTTGAAAGCCTTAGACCAACAGACAGTTTTGGAAAGAGGCTCTTTGACTTGAGTTGTTTCAGTCAACTAAACGAAACGCCAAGACTTTATTTTACTTTTATCTATAAAACTTTGCTCTCAGTGGAAGAAACTGACTACTTAGTTTCATAAAGATCCCACTTACAGTAGCCTAATTACACACAAAATTGCACGTTCGTAATTTGCTTGTGTTATAAATATGGCATCTGATTATTTTGTTGATGTCTGACATTAGATCATGTGCCTCCACTGTCTCCTATTCTCACAGCCGTCTTCAGCCCAGTCTGTGCCCCAACATCCTTGCATGGTATGCTTTTGTGATGTAGGAGGTTTTCTATAGGATGTCCTTTTTTTTTTTTTTTTTTTGCTTTTTTTTTGTTTCTGGCCTTGGATCTTTCTCTCTTTTCCCAGTAATAGTAATAAATAGACCTCAGTGTCTCATACTCATATTATGACCAAGCCAAGATAACCTTTCATTTTTATATGATGTTCAAATTATGTCTATTTACTCCAATATCTTTAAGAATTGATGTGGCAAAGGTAGCCTTTTGCAAGATGAAAAACATACTGACTATTAAAAAGATGACAGCTGCAATGAGAAAACAATTTTGAAGTGCTACATAGAGCATTGTACTGTTGTATGGATGTGAAAAGTGGGCAATAAGCAGACTAGCTGAAAAACATTTAATGGCAGTCGAAATGTGGTAGGCCTATCTGAGGAAAATGCAAAGAATACCATGGACAGACAGAAAAACCTATGAGCAAGTCCTACAAGAAATAAATGCAAACCATCAACTTATTAGAGAATTTTGATGTGGACAGTCAAGAGTGTTTGGGCAAGTTATGAAAAGAACTAAACTAGAAAACTTAGTGGCAAAAGGCAATATTAAGGAGAAAATAACAAGGGGAAGCAAAGATAAATATCTGGATGACTTGGCCACATGGAGTAATTGAGACAAGAACAAAGAACTGTCCCATGACTTTGCTGATCATGTGAGATGGCGAAGCATGACCACCCACTCTTATTGGCATGGAAAATCTGTTCATTTTACTGCTTTACTGTTTTAGCTAATTCTTTGCAATCTGAAACATCACATCACACAATTTTTCAGGTTCTTTTTTGTTTCATTGCCACATAGTGCTATTAATGCTTCTTGATGTTAGTAATGTTTGCTACTCTCAACAATACATTGTACCGACTTTAATCCTTGGTCTTATTTCACTTTCACATTGAGCATGTTCTGTAATTATTTGGTATAGTTAGGGAAAGTTCTGTTCTAAAATAAATTACATAAAATTAATTACTTAGCACTTTATGGTCTATAAAAATATGCATCTAGCTCCATATTTTCAAAACGCGTTAAGCGTGTAAAAAAATATTATCTTGATAATCAACCTCCTTCAAAGAACATGCAACATCCTTCAAAGAAATGCAACATCCTTCAAAGAACATACAACAGTGGCAGTTTCGTTGGTTTAGTCGGTGGGGGATACGCTGATAATGTCCCCAGTGCAGTTGGACATGATTTTGATGCCTGTGTTCATCATCCGCAGATGAAAGAAAGACTGGCCACCTATTCCACCATACATGCTGGCCTACAGTAGGTGATGGCCCTATGACACAACATGACCCATAGCAGGGGCTTGTTTTTGGAGACAGACTTAAACATTTAATATTGCTGAAATTGATTCTTTATTGCAACTTGTAATTATTTGTTTACTACTCAGACATATCCTTAAGAAATACATCATAATACCAAGAATTAATCACTAGGTTTTACCAGGATAAATCACTTTTTAAGTAGTTAAAATCTTTTTTTAACATTAAAACTGACATTATTATTAAAATTCCTTTCAGTAATTTTTCTTATCTTTAAATATTTGTCACTTTGAATAACAAATAGATGATCTCAAGCCATCAAAAGTAAACAACTTCTGTTTGACAGTATTCTGCCACTTTGTCAGAACCACAAAACAAACATTTAAAATTCTGAATATTTCATCAAATTCTCTCTAAAACTCATTGTGAGTGAAGAACACATTTATTGATATTAAAACTTAGTCGGCTCTTGACTGTATTAATACAACATATAAACCTCATTGTGAATGAAGTACACATTTATTTATGTTAAAACATAGTCGGTACTTGAATGTTAATATGAAATATACAAAAGTAAAGCAGCCTTGTACACTTCATCAGGAATATTGGGCATGTGGTGCTAGAGCCATATTTGTATAGACCAGTTTGGTTCGACCCCCGCTGGTGACTTGCGGGATAACTGAGCCGGCCGCTCAGAAAGCAATGGCAAACTACTGAGCGTAATCTTGCCAAGAAATCAACAGACAGCTGAAAGATGCTGCTGTTGACAGCGATGTCCTGTAAAGAATATGTGAATTTTTTTTTTTAAAGTCCCACTTGATGGGTGATGGGGTCAGTATTATACCTACCACCCTTGCTTCCCAAGACACATCCAGGTATTCATCTCAGGCTGGGTGGACCTGAGAGCCCTGGTCAGTGTGAACAATCCCACCTGATGCTGACTCAAACCCACGACCAGTGGTCCAGCAGGCAAATGCTTAGCTACTGCGGCTCCTGAGCTGTGTGTGGCATTAATCAGGTAGTTACATGGCAGACACGGCTATCAAGATGCCACACATTGGGTCTTCACATATTCTCCATCAGGACATAATGCAATTATTTGGCCAGTCCCCATCCTCATCATCTTCCCAGGCAGTTCCTAGAACATTCTAAAACTTGTCAAGGACCAATTTTGACATGGCTGTGTGGACCTCAGAGCCACTATGTAGTAAGAACTAAGCTTGCATCTTTTATTTTCCCATATCCTTTTACAGGACATTGCTGTCAACACCAGCATTTTATTGCTGTTGTGATCTCTTGGCAAGTTTACGTTCAGTAGTTTGCCATTGCTTTCTGAACAACCGGCTCTCACACCAATTTGTTAAAACCCAGCGCAATGCTGCCAAATCATGCACAGCTTATTTTGAACGCGGGTAAGTGAGATTACGAACTGCGTCCATAATCCCTTCGCCACAGAGACCTGCAATTGTCATAGTTTGGTACTGTACAATCAGCTATTTACTTACTAAAATTTAATTTTGTAATTACCTGACTTAACATAAGAAAATTTATATAAAGGGACATAACTTTTAGTAGCATTGCTATATCTTAGGTTAAGTCCCCTGGCTATAGATAGATAGGTAGGTAGGTAGGTAGGTAGGTAGGTAGATAGATAGATAGTGATAGATGGACGGACAGGCAGGCAGACAGACAGATAGATAGATAGACAGACAGACAGACAGACAGCCGGGTCAACAGACAGACAGACAGTCGGGAACGGGTACTTTTATGACTACTTATATGAATTAAATGAGATGCTCCCCATCAGGGGCTGGGCGAAGACAGGCCAGTCAGACAGACAGACAGACAGTCGGGATCGGGAACGGGAGCTTATATGACTACTTATATGAATTAAATTAGATGCTCCCCACCAGGGACTGGGTGAAGCCGGGCTGGGTCAGACAGACAGACAGACAGACAGTCAGGAACGGGAGCTTATATGACTACTTATATGAATTAAATGAGATGCTCCCCACCAGGAGCTGGGCAAAGCCGGGCCGGGTCAGACAGACAGACAGGCAGACAAACAGGCAGACAGACAGGCAGACAAAAAGCAGACAGACAGACAGATAGATAAATAGATAGATAGATAGATCCCCGCCAGGGTCTGGGCGAAGCCGGGCCGGGTCAGCTAGTATATATATATATATATATATATATATATATATATGCCGTGAAAACAGTAATAAATGTGACCCAGTATAAATATGTTGCTGACAGATCTTTGCCCAGGGGTGCTTTCAAGTTATCTCCATGTCCAGTGTAGGTTACACAGTTTTACAGATGACATATATACAACAGCTATGTAACTTTTGTCACACTGTCATCTAAACTGTCATCTACTGCCTATAGCACCTTGTGATGTAGGACTGGGAGGTCTTAAGCCTGAATAATTCTGGGAGTAACTTTTGTACATTTTAAAATTATAGTTCCATCAATGTCTGTCTGTTTGTGTGCTGATGAAGGCTCTCACCACAACTTCCATTTGTGACTGTTCTTATAAACCTGAGCAGTTCCACTTCTGGTTTTCATTCATTTACTCACTGTATGTCTACAGCTGTACTGCCTTTCCACAGTTCCATGTCTCCTAGACCAGTCACCCTGGAGGACAGTTTGCCTGAATAATGTGCTGCTGTCACAGATTTTAAGCTAGCAGATTGACTGACATCGCAGGGGCAGAATGTGCTGGTGCCACAGATTTTAAGCCAGCGAATTAACTGACATTGCAGGGACAGAATGCCGCAGGTGGCATATCACCCTTTAGGAGGTTTGGAAGATCTGGAGCTGGGCCTCAGGAGTTTGCTGCAGTCTAAGGTAATGATTCTCCATTTGCTTGGTATGTTGCTTATGTTGATCAGTTTTCTCCATGTTCATCCTCTCCATGTCCATTCTCTCTTTCCTAATCTTTCCATGTCTATCCTCTCCTATCTAATCTCTCCATGTCTATACTTTCCTGTCTAGTCTCTCCATGTCCATTCTCTCTTTTCTAGTCTCTTCATGTCTATCCTCTCCTGTCTAGTCTCTGCATTTCTATCTTCTCCTGTATAGTCTCTGCATTTCTATTTTCTCCTGTCTAGTCTCTGCATTTCTATCTTCTCCTGTCTAGTCTCTGCATTTCTATCTTCTCCTGTCTAGTGTCTGCATTTCTATCTTTTCCTGTCTAGTCTCTCCATGTCTATCCTCTCCTGTCTAGTCTCTCCATGTCTATCCTGTCCTGTCTAGTCTCCCCATGTCCATTCTCTTTTTTCTAGTCTCTCCATGTCTATCATTTCCTGTCTAGTCTCTCCACATCCATTCTGTCTTTTCTAGTCTCTCCATGTCTACCCTCTCCTGTCTAGTCTTCTCTCCATGTCAATTCTCCCTTTTCTAGTCTCTCCATGTCTATCCTCCCTTTTCTAGTCTCTCCATATCTATCCTCTCCATGCCCCTCCTCTGCTGTCTATCCCCATCATGTCTATCCTCTCCATGTTTAGTACTCCATGTCTATCTTTTATATATATATATATATATATATATATATGTCCCTGCAATGTCAGTCAATTCGCTGGCTTAAAATCTGTGGCACTAGCACATTCTGCCCCTGTGATGTCAGTCAATCCGCTAGCTTAAAATCTGTGACAGCAGCACATTATTCAGGCAAACTGTCCTCCAGGGTGACTGGTCTAGAAGACACACACACACATATATATATATATATATATATATATATATATATATATATATATATATATATATATATATATATATATATATATATATATATATATATATATAGAGAGAGAGAGAGAGAGAGAGAGAGAGAGAGAGAGAGAGAGAGAGAGAGAGAGAAAGCATATGCATGTATGTATAAGTAAACTTTTGTTAGTGAGTTTGTGATTGTGGGTGAGTATATGTGTATGCGAGGGAGGGTGTATTTTTATGTTAGTGAGTGGGTGCATAACTGTGAGAGTTTGTGTAAAGATGCAAGTATGTATGCAGGTATGTGTTTATGCGTGTACGTGTGTCTGCCTGCCTGTCTCATAACATAGTAATATGCATTGTTTATGTTTACAACTTTCATTTGACAACTGATGAAAGACGGATGAGTGATTGGAAGGGCCGAATGTAAGATGGGCCTGCATGCCTAATTTGTGAATGAACGCAGAAGAAGGAGAAGAAGAAGAAATACCAACCAAAGTGAGGAAGTACTAAGGTGTGGAAGCACCAAGGTGCGGTAGTACCACGGGTGGAATTATCAAGGTATGGAAATATCAAGATGTGGAAATACCAAGTGTGGAAGTACCACCAAGGTGTGGAAATTCCAAAGTGTGGAAGTACCAAGGTGTGGAAGTACCAACCAAAGTGTCGAAATACCAAGGTATGAAAGTACAACCAAGGTGTGGAAATACCAAAATGTGGAAGTATCAAGGTGTGGAAGTACCACCAAGGTATGGAAATACCAACCAAAATGTGGAAGTACCAAGGTGTGGAAGTACCAATGCGTGGAATTATCAAGGTGTGGAAATACCAAGGCATAGAAGTAACAAGATGTGGAAGTATCAAGGTGTGGAAGTACCAAAGCATGGAAGGACCAAGGTGTGGAAATACCAAAGTGTGGAAATATCAAGATGTGGTAGTATCAAGGCGTGGAAGTACTAAGACGTTGAAGTACCAAGATGTGGAAGTACCAAGTCGTGGAAATACCTAGGTGTGGAAGTACCAAAGTGTGGAAGTACCAAGGCATAAAAGCACCAAGGTGTGTAAGTACTAAGGCATGGAAATACCAAGGCTTGAAAGTATCAAGATATGGAAGTAGCACGACGTGGAAGTACCGAGGTGTGGAAGTTCCAAGATGTGGAAGTACCATGGTGTGGAAGTACCAAGGCATGGAAGTACCATGATGTGGAAGTACCAAGGCATAAAAGCACCAAGGTATATAAGTACCAAGGCATGGAAGTACTAAGGCTTGGAAGAATCAAGGCGTGGAAGTAACAAGGTGTGGAAGTAACAAGGTGTGGAAGTACCAAGGCATGGAAGTACTAAGGCTTGGAAGTACCAAGGCATGGAAGTACCATGATGTGGAAGTACCAAGGCATAAAAGCACCAAGGTATATAAGTACCAAGGCATGGAAGTACTAAGGCTTGGAAGTATCAAGGCTTGGAAGTAACAAGGCATGGAAGTAACAAGGTGTGGAAGTACCAAGGCATGGAAGTACTAAGGCTTGGAAGTACCAAGGCATGGAAGTACCATGATGTGGAAGTACCAAGGCATAAAAGCACCAAGGTATATAAGTACCAAGGCATGGAAGTACTAAGGCTTGGAAGTATCAAGGTGTGGAAGTAACAAGGCATGGAAGTAACAAGGTGTGGAAGTACCAAGGCATGGAAGTACTAAGGCTTGGAAGTATCAAGGCGTGGAAGTAACAAGGCATGGAAGTAACAAGGTGTGGAAGTACCAAGATGATGAAGTACCAAGGTGTGGAAGTACCAAGGCATGGAAGTACCTAGACATGGAAGTTCCACTATACCTAATATCCTTCATGGAGTGAGGAGGAGTCATTTACCATATGTTTAATTTTGTATATGTACCCAATTCACTTTATGGTATGGGAAGGGGATCGTTTACTTACTGTAGTGACCTGTAGTGTGATGTCAGTTAACACTTGAAGACATGAATGTTGATCTTGTGTCTCTGTGTCTAGCTAATGGCTGTCCCAGCATTCAAGGACATGTACCGGGCCATAGAGAGACACCACAGGGATGTCAAGTTGGCACACCTAACAGGCAAATCCAGGGATCTACAGTAAGTGGTCTGAGTTGTTGATTTGGTCATTTCTCATCTGTGGTTTCCTGTTTCTTCATCATCATTTACGTCTCTGGATTACTCATCATTATGCATGGTATCTGATTTACTCATCATTACATCATTATAGAAGGGAGAGTCATAAATGGAATGATATAATGGAAGTGAGTTATAAGCAATTGAAGTGTGATATAAAGCAAAGGAAAGTGACAACAGAAATTGTATGTGCATGTGTGTGTGTGCATATGTGTGTGTGTAATTCATGCACATATATGTATGAACGTGAGTCTGTGTGAGTGCTTTATAATTTATTGTTCTCTAATGCAGAGGTGGAAGACATATTAAGAGACTAAAACACTGACTTTGTAGGCCACAGTTAAGATGTTTGTTAGTGGCGGCTTTATGTTATGACAACATGTTTTCTGTGATCACCCAGCCTCTTTTATTGGACATCATAACATTTTCCAGGAAATAGGTGGTTGGCGTGATGCTGACCCGTATCAATCAGCCATCAAGTGGCATGTGATCAAGAGACCATAGGCCTTGCATTATATCCTCAGTGTGTCATGATAGCATGTGAATAAAGCCATTTATTTTAATGCCTAACTCTAGGTTGTCTCGAGAAGGTTAGTGAAGCTTGAGTATTGTAAATGGCTGTGGGAGGGAGACAGGTAGCATTCTTTGGTCATGTGATGAGAGGAGAGGCATTGGAGAATATCATGAATACTGGATAGGAAAAGAAGTAGAGGCAGACCAAGGAACATTATGCTGGTTAGACTGAGATGGTGGCATGGAGGAATACAATCAGCAGAGTTGATCCAGAACACCAAGGACCGAGATCTGTGGAGAGACATGAACACCCACACCAGCTGACAGGGCACAAATGGGATGATGATGATGACCTCTAGGTTCTGGAGAAAGAAAGAAATATAAAATGTTCATGTTAAATTGTCACCACAGGTGATGTATGCTTTGGGGTGGTCACACAATACTTTTTTTATCCAGCATGTTGTCTTTTATTGTCTTGTGTTTTGTGCATCTTAACTGACGCCTGTGACTTAGGGGTTCAGAAGCAGCCAGAAAGTTTTGGGGTTGATTGCAATGTCCTGTAAAGACATCATCATCATCATCATCATGTGCAAAGCCAGTAAGCATAGGCGGTCATGTTTCGCCATCTCACACAATCACCAAAGCCGTAGATCAGCTCAGTGTTCTTGTCTCGACCGTACTACGTGGCCAAGCCATCCAGGTATTAACTTCTCTGACATACAGCTAACTTTTTATGTGCATCTTGTCCCTCAGGGTGAAGGCTGTGAGAGATACAAAATTCTACAACATCCTGATGAAGATGCTGTGTGAAGTTGCAGGGTAGGTCCCTCTGTTCTAATTTGTGATTTAGTCATCTTGCTTGTGGGGTTGCAAATATTTTCACTGTGTTGGTACATTCAAACATTGACAGAGGAAATTAGAAAAGTTATGAAACTTCTGAAGGATAGAAAAGCTCCTGGTCAAGATGGCATCCAAACAGACACAATTAAAGTCAATATAAACATGTTTAGAACTCACAAGGCAAATAGAATAATGAGAGACGTAAAACATACAGAGAAGAGAGATGGATAATATTGGGAGGACATGGAGGGAGCTGCAGGAGATAGCAACAGATAGGAATGTTTGGTGGTGTTGAGAGCCTATCTCCCAATGTATTGTGATTCCATGCCATATGTCTGTAATTGTCACAATGTGTCAGCTTGTGCTGTCTGCCATGTCAGTACTTGTCAATGTCCCTCTTCATGTTCTACCATTAAAGCTGTATATGTTCATCAGAACTGCATTTGTTTTGGTGAGCAAATACAATTCCTGTGACCATCATTAACTGTGCACAAGTTACTGTTATTAGAGTTTCAGGCAACCTACCAGAAGAAATCAAGGCACAAAGCAAGCCAAAGGACAGTAAAATAGCACTTCCACATGGTGATAACCAGTTCAGTACAAGTGAAAGAAGAAGCAGCAATAGAAGAAGAAGAAGAAGAAGAAGAAGAAGAAGAAGAAGAAGAAGAAGAAGAAGAAGAAGAAGAAGAAGAAGAAGACAGAAAAGAAGAAGATGAAGATGAAGAAGGTGATGAAGAAGAAGAAGACAACAACGAAGAAGAAGAAGACGATGAAGAAAAAGGCGACAAAGAAGAAGACAAAGAAGAAAACAACGAAGAAGAAGATGACAAAGAAGAAGATGATGAAGAAGATGACGACAAAGATGACAATGAAGATGAAGATGAAGAAGCAGCTGAAGCTTAAGCTGCTGCAATAGCAGCTATTTATGTTGTATGGTGATATTGTCAGTGATGTCATGTTGGTATGGTGTGAACTTGCAATGACTAGAACACCTTATCTTCCAGCAAGCAGGCCAGAGACCAGCGACAGGGGCTACAGCAAGTGTACACCTGGTACCTCACCAACACTCATGTCCTGTTGTGTGGCCCAGTAAGTTGTTTTGTGGTCCCATAGGTTGTCTTGTGACTCAGTAAGTTGTCTTGTCCCATAACTTGTCTTGTGACTCAGTAAGTTGTCTAATGGTCCCATAACTTGTCTTGTAATCAGTAAGTTATCTAGTGCTCTAGCCATTTGTCTTGTAACTCAGTAAATTGTCTTGTGGTTCCATAACTTGTCTTGTAACTCAGTAAATTATCTAGTGCTCTAGCCATTTGTCTTGTAACTCAGTAAGTTATCTAGTGGTCTAGCCATTTGTCTTGTGACTCAGTTAGTTATCTGGTGCTCTAGCCATTTGTCTTGTGACTCAGTTAGTTGTCTTATGGTCCCATAACTTGTCTTGTAATCAGTAAGTTATCTGGTGCTCTAGCCATTTGTCTTGTAACTCAGTAAGTTGTCTTGTGGTTCCATAACTTGTCTTGTAACTCAGTAAATTATCTAGTGCTCTAGCCATTTGTCTTGTAACTCAGTAAGTTGTCTAGTGGTCTAGCCATTTGTCTTGTGACTCAGTTAGTTATCTGGTGCTCTAGCCATTTGTCTTGTGACTCAGTTAGTTGTCTTATGGTCCCATAACTTGTCTTGTAATCAGTAAGTTATCTGGTGCTCTAGCCATTTGTCTTGTAACTCAGTAAGTTGTCTTGTGGTTCCATAACTTGTCTTGTAACTCAGTAAATTATCTAGTGCTCTAGCCATTTGTCTTGTAACTCAGTAAGTTGTCTAGTGGTCTAGCCATTTGTCTTGTGACTCAGTTAGTTATCTGGTGCTCTAGCCATTTGTCTTGTGACTCAGTTGTCTTGTGGTTCCATAACTTGTCTTGTGACTCAGTAAGTTGTCTGGTGGTCTAGCCATTTGTCTTGTAACTCAGTAAATTATCTAGTGCTCTAGCCATTTGTCTTGTAACTCAGTAAGTTGTCTAGTGGTCTAGCCATTTGTCTTGTGACTCAGGTAGTTATCTGGTGCTCTAGCCATTTGTCTTGTAACTCAGTAAGTTGTCTAGTGGTCTAGCCATCTGTCTTGTAACTCAGTAAGTTGTCTGGTGGTCTAGCCACTTGTCTTGTAACTCAGTAAATTATCTAGTGCTCTAGCCATTTGTCTTGTAACTCAGTAAGTTGTTCTGTGGTCTAGCCATTTGTCTTGTAACTCAGTAAATTATCTAGTGCTCTAGCCATTTGTCTTGTGACTCAGTAAGTTGTCTTGTGGTTCCATAACTTGTCTTGTGACTCGGTAAGTTGTCTGGTGGTCTAGCCATTTGTCATGTGACTCAGTAAGTTGTCTGGTGGTCTAGCCATTTGTCTTGTGATTCAGTAAGTTGTTTTGTGGTTCCATAACTTGTCTTGTGACTCGGTAAGTTGTCTGGTGGTCTAGCCATTTGTCTTGTGACTCAGTAAGTTGTCTTGTGGTTCCATAACTTGTCTTGTGACTCAGTAAGTTGTCTTGTGGTTCCATAACTTGTCTTGTGACTCATTAAGTTGTCTGGTGGTCTAGCCATTTGTCTTGTGACTCAGTAAGTTGTCTTGTGGTTCCATAACTTGTCTTGTGACTCAGTAAGTTGTCTGGTGGTCTAGTCATTTGTCTTGTGACTCAGTAAGTTATCCAGTGCTCTAACCATTTGTCTTGTGACTCAGTAAGTTATCTAGTGGTCTAGCCATTTGTCTTGGTGACTCAGTAAGTTGTCTGGTGGTCTAGCCATTTGTCTTGTGACTCAGTAAGTTGTCTTGTGGTTCCATAACTTGTCTTGTGACTCAGTAAGTTGTCTTGTGGTTCCATAACTTGTCTTGTGACTCAGTAAGTTGTCTTGTGGTTCCATAACTTGTCTTGTGACTCAGTAAGTTATCCAGTGCTCTAACCATTTGTCTTGTGACTCAGTAAGTTATCTAGTGGTCTAGCCATTTGTCTTGTGACTCAGTAAGTTGTCTTGTGGTTCCATAACTTGTCTTGTGACTCAGTAAGTTGTCTGGTGGTCTAGCCATTTGTCTTGTGACTCAGTAAGTTGTCTGGTGGTCTAGCCATTTGTCTTGTGACTCAGTAAGTTGTCTTGTGGTTCCATAACTTGTCTTGTGACTCAGTAAGTTGTCTTGTGGTTCCATAACTTGTCTTGTGACTCATTAAGTTGTGTGGTGGTCTAGCCATTTGTCTTGTGACTCAGTAAGTTGTCTGGTGGTCTGGCCATTTGTCTTGTGACTCAGTAAGTTGTCTGGTGGTCTAGTCATTTGTCTTGTGACTCAGTAAGTTATCCAGTGCTCTAACCATTTGTCTTGTGACTCAGTAAGTTATCCAGTGCTCTAACCATTTGTCTTGTGACTCAGTAAGTTGTCTTGTGGTTCCATAACTTGTCTTGTGACTCAGTAAGTTGTCTTGTGGTTCCATAACTTGTCTTGTGACTCGGTAAGTTTTCTGGTGGTCTAGCCATTTGTCTTGTGACTCAGTAAGTTGTCTGGTGGTCTAGCCATTTGTCTTGACAATGTTTTTTTTCCCCTGTGAATGTATCATGCACTATTGATGAACGAAAGATGAGTGATTGAAAGGGCTGAATGTAATTTGCCTAATTGCATGCCTAATTTGTGACCCTTTGAAAATAAAGTTAAACCAATCAGTCAGTCAGTCAATCAATTGATCAATCATGTGACACTGTAAGTTGTCTAGTGCTCCAGTCTAGTGTAGCCCAATAGGTTTTCTTGTGGCCTAGTGTAAACCTTTGATCCTCTTGAATATTTGTCTTATACCTTACCCTATGGTGTTTTCTAACGTCAGAATATTTTATTATAACACTTTGATCTCATTGTGCAAATCGCAGGTCCGCATGGCTGAATGGATAAAAATGTGTGCTCTTAAACATCCAGTGTGCTGATGCCGTGGTTAGTGGTTCAACCAATACACCGGACAGCTGGACTAAAATGTTGACCTATCATCCTTGACTTGGGGACGTAAATTACAAGTACCTCTGAAGTCGGAGTGGGTTCACCTGATGGCGATGGACACTGTTAATAGGGAAAGCTAGTCCACAGTCTACTGCAGTATGTAAGTAGTATGGACTACGATTGAGTTCAAAGTGAGCGAGCACACACCAAAAAAAAAAATTTATCAAATCTTTTTTCATTCCTAGATTATTTGAGACTTCTTTATTCATCATTTTGTCTTACCATATAGGCCCATAAATATGTGCTAAATGCACTTCTCATAGGCCATGCCATGTGGTGTTGGTAATTATGTCTGTCCACAGCCTTCTGTCTTGTGTACTGCCAGTCATTTCTGATACCACTCTTCCTCCATGCCATGATGTCAAACTGTCCAGCATCATCTGTCTTGGTCTCCCCATGTCTCTCCAAAGAATGTGGACTCTTCTTCTGATACGAGTAACCAGTTCTCTATGTGAGTACATTTCTATCAAGACATCGTTATTACTCTTTCTATTCATCTACAATGTCGTCATCATTCTCTGTACAACCATGTGTCTGCAGTTTCAACACAATTCCTCATGTGTCTGCTGTCAATGATTTGCTTCCGTATGTCAGGATTGGCTTAATGTTGCTCATAGGAACACTTATTCTCACTTTCACTGACAAAGATATATAGCAGATAACATGCTTCATCTCGTGAAATGCTGTCTTTGCTTGGGCTAGTCTACATTTAACTTCTTCCTGAATACACCTTCCATATTAATGTACCATTAGTAAGATTGTCAACACTGAAATCTTATATAAAGAATTTAGATAGTATTTTATTTATTTTATTTTGTAAGCACAGTTAAGAAAAGATTTTAGTATTTTCAGCATTTTGGAAAACAGTACAAACAAGAAGAAGCCAAGGAGATGTTACGTAGAGCCACAACCACAAAACAACCAGTTCATATCAAGTCAGCTCATGGGCAAGAACTGAACCAGGATATTGTACAATGTCTGCCAGACAGACTCAGTGCAGATGATTTACAGGATCTGTTGCAAGCATGGGAAGATCCAGCATCTTCTGCAGGTCCTCCAGAAGACTCAGACATTGGCCAGTCTCTTGGGAGTCAGCAGTTAGACGATGAGTTTCCTGTGAGTAGAGCAGATTCTTTCATCAACATCCATCCGCTAAAGCTGAATATGTTAGTTTTAAGAGTTACTCAACATTCACCATTCCAGATAATTAATTCATTCACCCTACCATTTGTAGTGTGGATAATTAACTCAGCAACCCAACCATTTGTAGTGTGGATAATTAGCTCAGCCACCCAACCATTTGTAGTATGGATAAGTAACTCATTCGCCCAAACATTTGTAATGTGGATAATTTACTAATTCACTCGACCATTTGTAATGTGGATAATTAACTCATTCACCCAACCATTTGTAGTTTGGATATTTAACTCTTCACCCAACCATTTGTAGTATGGATAATTAACTAATTCACCCAACCATTTGTAGTATGGATGATTAACTCATTCATCCAAACATTTGTATGTGGATAATTAACTCATTCATCCAATCCAACCATTTGTAGTGTGGATAATTAACTAATGCATCCAATCTTTTACAATATGAATAATTAATTCATTCACCCGACCATATGTAGTGTTGATAATTAACTCATTGACTATAAATTAATACACACATATATGGCGGTTAATCTTGGAATGTGAATTAACAAATTAGGAAGAACTTGGAAGCAACAGAGACATTGGTACTGAGATGAATGTTGCAAATACTCAGACTGCCAGAGTAACTAACAATGTTAGTTTGTGCTATAATCGGTTATAATTTATCACTCAACCAGTGAACACAACGCTTGTTGTTTGTGCCTTAATCTCAGTTACAGTTAATCACTCAATCAGTGAACACAGCAGTTGCATTGTATGCTATAATCTCAGCTATAGTTCATCACTCAGTGAATCAAAATCGCCTTCAGGTTGATCATAAGCCTTGTGCTAGAGCTGCAACAAACAGCCCTGAGCTGGGAGACTCAACCAACACTGATCAGTTCAACACCAGATCTGGAGCATCCACCCCAGGGCCAGCTGAAGACCTGGATGTCCCCGATGATGAAGCAGCTACCATTTCACCTCCCAGAATATTGATGAGGCCTAAAACTGCAACCTCCGTGGGATTATCTTTGAAGAGGCAGGCAAGTCCCCCTGAGCTGTTATTGGAACAATTAGCTGTAATAAAAAGTTAAATTTGTTGTTCTATTTATTCTCATTAAGATGTAGCAGCCTGGACAGTTCTTTTCTGCAAGCTTAATCTATTTCCATCAGACATAATATTGATGGAGTTATTTACATCACACAGTCAGACATGTAATATTGATGGAGTTATTTACATCACACAGTCAGACATGTAATATTGATGCAGTTATTTACATCACACAGTCAGACATGTAATATTGATGCAGTTTATTATTTACACCCACACAGTCAGACATGTAATATTGATGCAGTTATTATTTACACCACACAGTCAGACATGTAATATGATGCAGTTATTATTTACATCACACAGTCAGACATGTAACATTGATGCAGTTATTTACACCACACAGTCAGACATGTAATATTGATGCAGTTATTATTTACACCACACAGTCAGACATGTAATATTGATGCAGTAATTTACATCACAGTCAGATATATAATATTGATGGAGTTATTTACATCACAGTCAGATATATAATATTGATGCAGTTATTTACATCACAGCCTGACATGTAATAATACTGCAGTTATTATTTACACTACACAGTCAGACATGTAATATTGATGCAGTTATTATATACACCACACAGTCAGACATGTAATATTGATGCAGTTATT
Organism: Cepaea nemoralis; assembly: GCA_014155875.1. Classification (NCBI taxonomy): domain Eukaryota; kingdom Metazoa; phylum Mollusca; class Gastropoda; order Stylommatophora; family Helicidae; genus Cepaea; species Cepaea nemoralis. The sequence goes on along the minus strand of JACEFZ010026976.1, from coordinate 51,136 downwards.
ATTTACACCACACAGTCAGACATGTAATATTGATGCAGTTATTATTTACACCACACAGTCAGACATGTAATATTGATGCAGTTATTATTTACACCACACAGTCAGACATGTAATATTGATGCAGTTATTATATACACCACACAGTCAGACATGTAATATTGATGCAGTTATTATTTACACCACACAGTCAGACATGTAATATTGATGCAGTTATTTACACCACACAGTCAGACATGTAATATTGATGCAGTTATTATATACACCACACAGTCAGACATGTAATATTGATGCAGTTATTATTTACACCACACAGTCAGACATGTAATATTGATGCAGTTATTATTTACACCACACAGTCAGATATGTAATAATGATGCAGTTATTATATACACCACACAGTCAGATCATGTAATATTGATGCAGTTATTATATACAACACACAGTCAGACATGTAATATTGATGCAGTTTATTATTTACACCACACAGTCATGACATGTAATATTGATGCAGTTATTATTTACACCACACAGTCAGACATGTAATATTGATGCAGTTATTATATACACCACACAGTCAGACATGTAATATTGATGCAGTTATTATTTACACCACACAGTCAGACATGTAATATTGATGCAGTTATTATATACACCACACAGTCAGACATGTAATATTGATGCAGTTATTATTTACACCACACAGTCAGACATGTAATATTGATGCAGTTATTATTTACACCACACAGTCAGACATGTAATAATGCTGCAGTTATTATATACACTACACAGTCAGACATGTAATATTGATGCAGTTATTATTTACACCACACAGTCAGACATGTAATATTGATGCAGTTATTATTTACACCACACAGTCAGACAACCTGCTTGAGGCTGTGACAGATATCAGGAATGTGCTCCACCCAATTGCCAGCCTAGTCAATCCTCACTCCACTGTACCCAGACTGCTGTCACATGTGGAGACTGATCCCCTGGGTGAGAATCTTCTTCTTCTTCTGCGTTCATCCGGCGTTTTTTTTTTCTTTTTCGGACGTGATTGTGTTGTGCCTGTTTACAGCAGAGCTGCGTTCTTGCACCGTTAGGCTGACACATCCAACTTCTGCGGGCATTTGTTGACCGGGTTAACCTTGATGGGGGGGGGGGGGGGGGGTGAGAATCAACTCCTGCATGTGCTAGTCTCTGTAATGTATGCTTTAGCATCAGTGCTGATTTTAGAAGATTTTAAATTTTAATTTTTGGTATAATTTGAGAAGATTTTCCATTCTATCATCAGTGATGTTTTGAAACATTTTCTAACATCAGTGATATTTTGGAAGTTTTTTTTTTTTTTTGCTTGAACATTAGTAATATTTTGAAATATTTTCTACTCTAACATCATTGATGGTTTGTGAGCATTTTCTACTCTAACATCAGTATTGTTTTGGAGGTATTTAATACTCTGAGATCAGTGATGTTTTAGAGGTATTTAATACTCTAAGATCAGTGATGTTTTGGAGTTATTTATTACTCTGAGATCAGTTATGTTTTGGTAGTATTTAATACTCTGAGATCAGCGATGTTTTAGAGGTATTTTATACTCTTGAGATCAGTGATGTTTTAGAAGTATTTCATACTCTAAGATCAGTGATTTTTTTGGAGGCATTTAATCCTCTAAGATCAATGATGTTTTGAAGGCATTTTGTACTCTTGAGATCAGTTATGTTTTGGAAAGAATGTTTATTCTGACATCTGTAGTGTGTTTGAAATCCTACTTATTGTTTTCTAGCTTGTGTAAATGCTAATACAACATTTCTTGGAATTATGTCTATGATGTTATCTAGCTACATGCTTGTACAACATTTCTTGGAATCATTTCAATGATATTGTGGGCAGGCACAGGACTAGAAAATGGAAATCTACTGCCTACAATGACTGTTTTGCATGGTCAGGAAGAAGCACAACCTCCAGCAAACCTTCCTGCTTGTGACCCATGCTGGTATAGATGCACAGCAAACTTTCCTGCTTGTGACCCATGCTGGTATAGATGCACAGCAAACTTTCCTGCTTGTGACCCATGCTGGTATAGATGCACAGCAAACCTTCTTGCTTGTGACCCATGCTGGTATAGATGCACAGCAAACCTTCTTGTTTGTGACCCATGCTAGTATAGATGCACAGCAAACCTTCCTGCTTGTGACCCATGCTAGTATAGATGCACAGCAAACCTTCTTGTTTGTGACCCATGCTGGTATAGATGCACAGCAAACTTTCCTGCTTGTGACCCATGCTAGTATAGATGCACAGCAAACCTTCTTGTTTGTGACCCATGCTAGTATAGATGCACAGCAAACCTTCTTGTTTGTGACCCATGCTGGTATAGATGCACAGCAAACTTTCCTGCTTGTGACCCATGCTAGTATAGATGCACAGCAAACCTTCTTGTTTGTGACCCATGCTAGTATAGATGCACAGCAAACCTTCTTGTTTGTGACCCATGCTGGTATAGATGCACAGCAAACTTTCCTGCTTGTGACCCATGCTGGTATAGATGCACAGCAAACCTTCTTGTTTGTGACCCATGCTGGTATAGATGCACAGCAAACCTTCTTGTTTGTGACCCATGCTGGTATAGATGCACAGCAAACTTTCCTGCTTGTGACCCATGCTGGTATAGATGCACAGCAAACTTTCCTGCTTGTGACCCATGCTAGTATAGATGCACAGCAAACTTTCCTGCTTGTGACCCATGCTGGTATAGATGCACAGCAAACCTTCTTGTTTGTGACCCATGCTAGTATAGATGCACAGCAAACCTTCCTGCTTGTGACCCATGCTAGTATAGATGCACAGCAAACCTTCCTGCTTGTGACCCATGCTAGTATAGATGCACAGCAAACCTTCCTGCTTGTGACCCATGCTAGTATAGATGCACAGCAAACTTTCCTGCTTGTGACCCATGCTAGTATAGATGCACAGCAAACCTTCTTGTTTGTGACCCATGCTAGTATAGATGCACAGCAAACCTTCTTGTTTGTGACCCATGCTAGTATAGATGCACAGCAAACCTTCTTGTTTGTGACCCATGCTGGTATAGATGCACAGCAGATGTTAACAGGAGAAGGAGAAGGTTAATTTCCATTATTTCAGATAATACTTGTGTATTCCACAGAGAGGAAGCCTGATTTCGGCAGGCGAGCTGTGTCAGCAAAACCCTCCAGGTCTCAAAGCTTGCAGGCTTGGCAGACTTTCAACAAGAAGAGATCATATGGCCAGGATGTTGTCAGTGAGTGTTGCGCCACCATGTGATCATTCTAAAGTAGATGAGCCAGACCTTAACACTTTGCCGGCAAGCAATCTAGAGCATTATTGTCTCCCTTTACCAAGGGTGTTTGCGGATTTATTTAAAAATGACTGCTTTTTAAAAATTAAATTCATAAAAAAATTTAAAAACAAACGTAGGGTTTTTAAATGTTCAGAGCACCATTATGAATGGTTACTACGCATGAAAAAAATATATTTTATGCAAATTTGTCACATGATCATGATGGCCATCTTAAATTTGTTTGGCTATTTATAGAAATTTCAGAAGATGTTTTAAAACCATCTTCATTTCCTGGTTTTTAGTGAATTTGTTCAATGTCAAAGATATAAAATGTTAGGGACATGGTTAGCGATGAACAAATTAAGCTCAATAGGAGCATTTATTTAACGATTGACCAAATTAAAAACAACATTAAAAGCTAACAAAAAACTGAACATCACCATTGATTCATCTATTGATAACTCCTGTCCCAGTGTGCAGTGTTTCCTGTATGTAGGCAATATGATGTGTAGTAGGGATCTTAGCTTGAACAAGGGGTCATACCCAGGCTGGCCTCTTTCAATTCTAAAATAATTATTGTTGAAATGAAGATTTCTGTGAAGCTGTTGGTATCTGTTCTGACTCATGATCTTCAAATATGCTGTTTCATTCAGCCAAAAATTCTTACACCAGTAATCTGAAACTGCTGGTTTACAACACATTCTTATATCAATCTGAAGGCCTATGAATGCAGAAATTTCAACTGCATCAGTATGATCCCAAGTAAGCTTTTTGTACTTGGCATTTCCTGTGAACTGAGAGAGGTGATTTTCACCGTACCTGTTGACTTCACATGTGATCACATCTATGGCAGTGTCAGGGGAAAAAAGCTTCAGAAAATAAATGGGCATAAACCAGTTGTGTCTGACATGACACCCTGTTGTTCTTTATATGGAGGAAGATTGTCAAGCTCAATAAGTTCATTTTGAGGAGCCTTTCTCCATTTCCAAACAGAATTTTCAGCTGTAGAAATGTTCTGGTCTCTTGTGCCATACCCACTTCTTTCTTCAGAAGTACCTTAATCACCTCCGTCTTCAATTAAAACATCATTGTCACAACTTTCAGTCATGATATCATTCACTACAGCATCTCTACTTAGCCAGGAATCATCGTTTTCAGCTCCAAATTTGCTGACAGAGTCAGAATCCTCTATACTACGAGCCTGGTTTTCGTCATCAGACATGATGAAAATGCTGAATATTCACTTGAGACAAAAATTTACGGATGAAGCCAGATTCAGTAGCTATTGGTAAGGCTGTCTGTTTGAAATCTGCATATCGCTAATTTGACGATCGTCAAATTTGGTCACCAAGGCATATAACTGGAAATTCAACGATCGTCGAATTTGGTCAGCTCTATATTCTAGAATATTGGCCAGGTAGCACAGTGGCTAGATGCTTGCCTACTGACCCAATAGTTATCGGGTCGAATCCTCAGTCAGATTTTATCATTTTTGTTGTAGACCCAGCCTATAATTGTAACAAGGAAATGTCTGGGGATGTCCAGGAGGCTGACATGACACTAGCCACATCAACCTTTCAGTGCTGACTGGTTTATCCAGTATGGGTCTAGCACCCTGTGCCCTGTGTGCCTTGTACAAGGTTCCCTATTACTATATACTTTTTAAGCGACTTTTCCCTATTACTTAAAAAGTTGACAGGGTCAACTTCATTGCACCGGGTTTTTATCCCATATGGCTCAGTCTCTTTCTGTAGCGCAGGCTGCCAAAAGCGTTCACAAAGTAAAAACTCTCTAGCTCCAGCGATGACGTCCAGGAGTTTCAGAAAAATATGCACTCGTGAACTGAAGGACATGGCCCGGAATCAATCCCACAACCTTCAGAGCCCGAGGCAGACGGCTTGACCACTTCGGCACGGAGACTTCCTCCCTATTATTTACATTCTAGAATAGATGAGCCAAGACAGAACTAATTCAGTGCCAAGCAAACAGTAGATTATGACCAAATATGGTAGATGATCATATGAACAATCATTTATTCTACTGTAAATCTCTGTTCACTGAGCACTGAAATGGAGAAGATAAAGACATGGAGAAGAACGAATGAACAAACTTTATTTTCAAAGGGTCACAAATTGGGCACGTAGACCCGTCTTCCTTTCAGCCCTTCTAATCACTCATCTCTCATACATCAATTAACTATTTTACAAGCTACATTCACACAGGGAAAACACATTATCAAAAGAGTGTTGTGAGTATAAACAATATATATTACCATGTTATGAGACAGACAGGCAGCCAGACACACATACACAGTATGTGCATAAACGCATAAACACATACATACATACCTTCATATATACTTACATCATTTACGCAACTCTATGCACCAACTCAATAAGTCACAAATGTGCACCCCTCGCATATACATATACTCACTCACAATCACAAACTTACTAACAAAAGTTTATTGGTACATACATACATACTCTCTCTCTCTCTCTCTCTCTCTCTCTCTCTCTCTCTCTCTCTCTCTCTCTCTCTCTCTCTCTCTCTCTCTCTCTCTCTCTCTCTCTCTCTCTCTCTCTCTCTCTCTCTCTCTCTCTCTCTCTCTCACACACACACTCTCTCTCTCTTTCTCTCTCTCTCTCTCTCTCTCTTCCTCCATCTCTCTTACTCCCTCTCTCTTCCTCTCACTCTTTCTCATGCACCCATATACATATTTAATCATACTTAAAACCACGCCTGGATATGAATGATACTAAGAAGCGAAACAAATAACACATTGACCCTATATATTATTCTTCGGCACTGAATGAGTTTAAAAAAATGTTTGCATATCCTTTACAGGACATCACTGTCAACATCAGCATCTTTCAGCTGATTGTTGATTTCTTGGCAAGATTACGCTCAGTAGTTTGCCATTGCTTTCTGAGCGACCGGCTCACATACCCCGTAAGTTACTGACGCAATTCGAACCACTGCTGATTCTCACCGTCGTCACGTTACTTACGAGAGTATACAAGATTACGGAGAAAAGTTGCTAACCTCTAAGCCAGGAAGCCAGCTGAATGAGTTCAACAAGATTTAAAACAAAACATTAAAGTCCCAGAGCTGGAACCTTATGTGGATATGTGAAGTGTTTGACCCTCATATATTGTAGGCCTGAGTGCACGGAGGCATAGGTGGAACTGTGAGCTGGCTCAATATTGTAGAGTTGATGAACTAATAATAGTTGAACAGTCCATCAGCACAAAACTGGTTCTCAACTCTGATGGGTTTGTTCAGGCAGAGATCAGACCCACCCATGGACTTTGTTTTCAGAGTGCAATGTGGATAATCCAATGACAACTGTTTCATTGTCATCATCAACATCCAGTGCCTTGCCGGCTGGGTGGGCGATTATGCTTCTCCACAACATGCGATCTCTAATGGCATGGATCAATATGTGTGTTGACTCCCTTCCGTGCCATGACACAAAACTGTCAGGAATGTTCTCACGCTGTCTTCCTCTATCTCTCTTCCACACATCTTTCCGATTGTCACATATTCCAGTTTTTGTCTTCTCATAATGTGACCCCAAAAAAAAAGATGATTGCTTCTTTCTGATGTTTGTGATGAGTTGTCTTTGCGACTTAGCTTCCCTTAAAATGAACAGATTGCTTATTTCGGTTGTCCAATTACTTTTAATTGAACTGTATAGAGTATCATTTGTGTTCAGCATTCTTATTTGGTTCTTAATGATTTCATTCATAAATAACCAATGAGAGTAGTGTCTGACCTGTACATTTGTGTGTTTAGGAATCTCTGTAAGTACCATGATGTCAATGGCGGTTTGACTTGTGTATGTTCTTTTATATTGCTTTTTTTTATTTCTTCCGTTTCAGACAAGCTGAATTTTGTTGGAAGAAGTGGCACTGGACTATGCATCCGCTATTCAGCACATGATCTTGGAGAAAGTCCAGAGGCACATACACATGATTTCTTGAAACTATATGCCAATCATACAAAATCATGTGAGACTTTTCTCTCTCTCTCTCTCTCTCTCTCTCTCTCTCTCTCTCTCTCTCTCTCTCTCTCTCTCTCTCTCTTTCTCTCTCTCTCTCTTTCTCTTTCGCTCTCTCTCTCTCTCTCTCTCTCTCTCTCTCTCTTTCTCTTTCGCTCTCTCTCTATCTCTCTCTCTCTCTCTCTCGGTCGGTCGGTCGGTCGGTCGGTCGGTCGGTCGGTCGGCCGGCCGGCCGGCCAGCTGGCCGGTCTCATTCTCATTCTCATTCTTTCAACTTCTACCTTAGAGTGTTGAAGTACCTTATGATTTTGTTTAGTTGTTCCTCTTCTACCTTAGAGTGTAGAAGTATCTTACGATTTTGTTTAGTTTTTCACTGCTACCCTTGAGTGTAGAAGTACCTTATGAGTTTATTTAGTTGTTTCACTTCTACCATAGAGTGTAGAAGTACCTTATGAGTTTGTTTAGTTGTTCCACTTCTACCCTAGAGTGTAGTAGTAACTTACAATTTTGTTTAGTGTTCCACTTTTTCACTTTTTCCCTAGAGTGTAGAAGAGCCTTACGATTTGTTTAGTTGTTCTAGTTCTACCCTATAGGGTAGGAGTGTCAGAAGCGGGGGATCCCCCTGCCGCCAAGTTATGTACTATCACTGGTGGGCAACTCCAATTTGTCAGAAAGTGACTCGGGACAAAATCTATATGGCTGAAATAAAGATTACGCCCCTGATACCCAAGATTACAGCTCAGAATGGCTCGTTTAAAAGGTAAAATTAGCTGGTATTGATATCCCCAAGGAGTATGAAAGGGAAAGTTAGATGTCTAGGTTTAAGTCTACTAATGGACTACTAGGCAGTGCAGGTTTTCCCCCCTGACATAACTCCCCTCCCTGGTATGTAATTAAGCCCTCACCAATGTACACACACACAAACACGCACGCACGCACGTGCGCGAGCGCTTGGAAAATAACAGATAACTATGAATTTAAAACAAACTACAATCTCTTTACTATCAATATGAAAACAAAAACTGATTAATTGCAGGATGATGATGGTAATTAATAATGGAAATATACATCACCAATGTAATTAAATACATAACTGCTGTTGTGGTGTGTATGACTTCTGGATTCCAGGTGAGATGATGCCTCAATTCCAGTAGGATTCTGCTTAGGTCCAGTAAACACCTACAATCCAGTAGGATCAGCCCATCGGTTTTCTGGACTACTGTCCAGTCCTGACGCTACATAGTCGTCCCTTGTTCTATGATGTTCTGGCGCTCTTGTTGAGAGCTTGGAAGACATAATCAAGAATTTGTATACACTAGTTCTACATCTGTAAAATCCTAGGTAATACATACAATCTATCACCCCCATACATGCTCACAATGACGAATCTGGCAGTGTCCAGCTTTACTGCGTTCACTCTCCTCTTTCTCTCTATATATCTCTCTATTACTGTCGAGTCTGGGAAGGACTTTTCCAGTAGTCGAACATGCCTATAGTTACAACTCATGCCATCCCTTGTAACTCCCCGTCAGGAGGATGAAATGTCCTTAGTCATTGTCACTAATTCAGACACCCGGTTTCCTGCATCCGCTCTGTTCAAAATTGGGTTTAGCAGATCAAATGGTCATTAGTGTTATCATGAGAGTATCTGATTGTCAGGCTTAAGTTCCGGTGATCAGTCTCTGTCCTAGGCCTTAGTGAGTTACCGTGAACCCTCGTTCACCACACACTGAAATGGCTAAGCGCATAATATACCCATTACCGATTGTGGGTTATGTCTGCACCACTACACCTTTGCTTCAGACACAATCAATAGACAATATGCCAATGTGCACTGCTCATAAGAACAAAATAGCATAACACCAAATTCCTCCTGGTTAGTTACCATATACAATTTGCATCTCAAACATCAAATAACCACTATGCATGTCAACATCAAAGTATGCATATTAACAATTCAAATTAGGCATATAATGATATTCCTAATAATATCGTAATGAACTAGATAGACATACTATTATATACATCGATGGGAGACGCTATAAACAGGTGTCATAGAAGTAACAACACAGGACCGCAGCATTGTTGGTCTGCCTGATTCTGTCACTTCTTAGCCACTGCCGTGGTAAGAATTGAAAGAAATATAGTAATTTGACTATATTCTGTACAATAAAATGCACACAACAAAAGGAGACCAGACTAGTTCTCATATGAATGACAAGTATCTGACAAGACAAATGAAAGTCAACTGTATATCCAGAACGTAGCCAAAATCTGCCTAACATAAGGTTTCTACTTGTGTAAACAGAATAACAAATTTATAGTAACTTGCTATATACACAGACAATGAGGATTACTAGTACTCATCGAAATAGCTTGCAACTGACCAATCAATGAAGGCCCCAAATTTACAGGCTAGAAACTAATATTCCTAGAAACGTCTAACATCACAAGACTCAGACATACAAAATTTAGACATACACTTATTTCATACCTGATCGTAGAATGCACCCATCTAATGAGAATGACAAAACCCCATCTACTTATACCCGGGTGTTAATTACTCTTATCTATTGGGTAACTTTTATTCTTATATCAAAAGTGTATTTCCCTGACTCATGCATCGTATCATTTCACACTTGTGTGTGGTTGTAATATCCAACCGTGGGTCAGTTTCACATCTGCCCGTCTCAATTGTTTCACTATCAGTTCATTTCTTCACACCTTTCACCTCTTTTGCTCCGCTGGACGGGCATATTATTTGCATGAAGGTTCCTGTCAGTCTGGCAATCTGTGGTTTCCCCGGCAATGTGTTAACCCGGAAATTTTTATCAGGCTGTAATGTTAGACATGGCGACATGGCGTCTTTCTCACTGCTGAACCTCCCATGTTAAATGTGCAATTGGAAAAATCTTGCCTGTGATCGCTTTGGGTGTTAGCCATCTCCTTGTGCCATCTTACCTCAAAGCTGAATAGACTCTGATAAGCATGATTACATCTTTATTCCTCTAAGCGGTCCATCAGATTTGTAGACAGAAAGTATTCTGGGATGGTAACGCTGTGTTCTGTGACAAGATTGTGATTAGTTCCACTTTTACCCTAAAGTGTAGAAGTACCTTACAATTTTGTTTATTTGTTCACTTCTACCCTAGAGTGTCGAAGTACCTTACAGTCTTGTTTAGTCTTTCCTCTTCTACCCCAGAGTGTAGAAGTACCTTAGTCTTGTTTAGTCATTCTTCGTCTACTCTAGAGTGTAGAAGTACCTTATAAGTTAGTACCTTACAAGTTTGTTTAGTTGTTCCACTTTTACCGTAAAATGTAGAATCACCTTGCCATATTGTTTAGGCATTCCTCTTCTATCCTAGAGTGTAGAAGCACAATACAGTCTTGTTTAGTCATTTCTCTTGTACCCTAGAGTGTAGAGTGCAGTTTTGTTTAGTCATTCCTCTTGTTTGTTTAGTTATTCCTCTTGTACCCTAGAGTGTAGAAGTACCTTGCAGTCTTGTTTAGTCATTCTTCTTGTACCCTAGAGTGTAGAAGTACCTTGCAGTCTTGTTTAGTCATTCCTCTTGTACCCTAGAGTGTAGAAGTATTTTGCAGTCTTGTTTAGTCATTCCTCTTGTACCCTAGAGTGTAGAAGTACCTTGCCATCTTGTTTAGTCATTCCTCTTCTTCCCTAGAGTGTAGAAGCACAATACAGTCTTGTTTAGTCATTCCTCTTGTACCCTATAATGTTGAAGTACCTTTCAATCTGTTTAGTCATTCCTCTTGTATCCTTGAGTGTAGAAGCACAATACAGTCTTGTTTAGTCATTCCTCCTGTACCCTAGAGTGTATAAGTACCTTGCAGTCTTGTTTAGTCATTCCTCTTGTACCCAAGAGTGTAGAAGAACCTTGCAATCTTGTTTAGTCATTCATCTTGTATCCCAGAGTGTAGAAGTACAATACAGTCTTATTTAGTCTGAAATTAGTTCATGCACTTCATTAAAGAACAACAGATTAAATGGTTTAGCCACCTCACAAGAATGCCCTGGTACCATCTGTCACAAAGAGTCACATTGAAGAAATATGGTGGCTACAGAGCAAGGGGAAGTCCACGTAAAAGATGGAGTGATGATATCAAGAACAACCTTAGGGAAATGAATACCAACTTATCGTTACATCTACTCCCAACACTTCACTGAGATAAATGGAGGAAGAAGAAGTAAGTAAGCAAGCGAAAAGTTATATTTGTTTTTATCATTATACATTTTGCAGCATCAAATTATACTGGAGCTGAGGGTAATCTGTTTGTGCACCAGAGATTGGAGGACTTTTACCAGACAGTGGAAAACATGACTTCATCTTCAAGCAACTCCCAAAGAACATCTCACATTACCAGAGCCAAGTCTGCCCCTGCTGCAGATAAAACCAGGACATCCAGAGAGGAAATGGCTGGAGGCAGCCAGCAGGCCAGGCACACACCCATCACAGACATTCATCTTGATCCTCCTCAGGACAGCAGGTCAGTGTTTGCCCACTCGGCCACCTCGATGTGATTCAGATTTGAATGCCCAATAATTATTGATCAAATTCAAATATTATAATATTTGTGCAGCACTTTATGTGGTCCTTCGTTCGTTCTTCCTTCCATTCACCCTTGTCTTCAGTTCTTGAATGAGAATACAAACAGAAGGATAGGTATCTGTAAATGTGTGCTACATCCTGTGTTGTAAATATACATGGATATTTTTATATCTGTAAATGTGTGCTACATCCTGTGTTGTAAATATACATGGACACATTTTTAGCATCTGTAAATGTGTTCTACTCCTGTGTTGTAAATATACATGGACATTTTTAGCATCAATATACGTGGAAATTTTTAGCATCTGTAAATGTGTGCTACATCCTGTGTTGTAAATATACATGGACAATTTTAGCATCCGTAAATGTGTGCTACACCCTGTGTTGTAAATACACATAGACATTTTAGTATCTGTAAATTTGTGCTACATCCTGTGTTGTAAATATACATAGACATTATTAGTATCTGTTAATGGGTGCTACATCCTGTGTTGTAAATATATATAGACATTATTAGTATCTGTTAATGGGTGCTACATCATGTGTTGTAAATATACATAGACATTTTTAGTATCTGTAAATGTGTGCTCGGATACCACCTCTTGGAGTGGCATTATTGGAAAGCATGGAGTCAGAAATTGTAACAGCAATGGACTCCTCATCCTTCAGACATGTGCCGAACATGATCTCCTGATTACGAACACAATTTTCTGTCTCCCCATGAGAAATAGGACATTGTGGATGCACCCTGCGCTCGAAACACTGGCACCTCATTGACTATGTCATCGTCAGGAGGAGTGACAGACAAGACGTTCAAGTGACAAAATCCATGTGTGGTGCCGAATGTTGGACAGACTATCGTCTCATTGTCTCGAAAATAAACATTCACATCAGGCCACCACGGCGTCCTCAAGGGGTGAAAATGCGAAAAAAGCTAAATGTCACCCGCCTAAACAGCAAGAAAATGCAGCAGTCGTTTGAAAATATGCTGGAAGACCGCCTCAAGCCCAATGCTGCAGCTAAACAGGATACAGAAACAGAATGGAGAGCCCTAAAGGACATAATTTACAACACTGCTATGGAAATCCTGGGTCCAGCCCCCCGAAATAATAAAGACTGGTTTGATGAAAATTCCGAAGACATCAACCAATTGCTGGCCAAGAAACATCTTCTCCTCAAGGCCCATTTGAATGACCCGAAGTCAACATAAAAAAAAGATGCCTTCAAGAACATTCAGAGAGTAGTGCAGCAGAAACTTTGGCACATGCGGGACTCCTGGCTGAGCAGCACAGCTGATGAAATTCAGGGCTTTGCTGACAGACATGATATGAAAAACTTCTACGACTCACTGAAAGCGGTCTATGGTCCTACATCACCAGGCATAGTTCCCCTCCTCAGTGCAGATGGGGGAACATTGGTCACCGATAAGAAAGAAATCCTTCAATGCTGGGCAGAGCATTTCAGCAACATCTTAATTGCAACTTCCTTCTTCGATGATGAAACCATCAACTGCCTTCCTCAAGTTCCCACCAATGAGACACTTGATGACCTGCCAACCATAGTGGAAGTAAACAAAGCCATCCAGCAACTCTCCAGTGGCAAGGCACCTGGTCCTGGCTCCATCCCAGCAGAAATATACAAGGCAGGTGGGCCGGTCCTAACAGAGCAGCTTCACCAAGTCTTTACAAACATATGGGTGAAGGACACCATGCTACAAGATTTCAAGGACGCTTCAATAGTCCACCTTTACAAACGTAAAGGAAACTGCCAATCCTGTGACAACCACCAAGGCATCTCCTTGCTTTCAATTGCAGAGAAGATACTCGCCAGAATTCTTCTCATTCGCCTCACAGCCCATCTCGATCAAGGTCTTCTTCCTGAGAGTCAATGTGGCTTCAGAAAAGAACGTGGAACTGTTGACATGATTTTCGCTGCAAGGCAGCTGCAAGAGAAATGTCAGGAACAGAACTGCGAAATTTTCTCCACTTTCATTGACCTTACCAAGGATTTTGATACAGTCAGCAGAGAAGGACTGGAAGATTATGGCAAAATATGGCTGTCCACGAAAGTTTGTCCAAATAGTGCGGCTATTTCATGATGGCATGCAGACAAGAGTACAGGATAATGGTGAACTGTCTGAACCATTTCCTGTCACCAATGGAGTGAAGCAAGGATGTGTCCTGGCACCAACACTGTTCAGCCTCATGTTTTCAGCCATGTTGATGAATGCCTTCGAGAACGACGACATTGGAATAGACATCAACTACTGTATGGATGGAAAGTTATTCAATCTGAGAAGGCTGAAAGCTAAAACCAAAATTAACAGCGACACCGTCAGAGAGCTCCTGTTTGCTGATGATTGCGCTCTATACGCCAACTCAGAGGCGGACATGCAACATAATGTTTCAGCTTTCTCACATGCCTGTGCCAACTTTGGGCTCAATATAAACTTGGAGAAGACTGTAGTTACGTACCAGCCAGCTCCAGAGAATAATCACACTGTGCCGAATATCAAAGTGAATGATCATAGACTAAGTGTTGTGGACAAATTCACCTATCTTGGCAGCACTGTGTCACAAGCTGTCACAATTGATGACGAAGTGAATGCAAGAATATCCAAGGCCAGTGCGGCCTTTGGCAGACTGTACAAGAATGTATGGGACAGAACTGGAATAAGCTTGCAAACAAAGCTAAAAGTCTACAAAGTATTATCCACACTACTATATGCTTGTGAAAACTGGACTGTTTATCAGCGACACGCTAGGAAATTAAACCACTTCCACACAGTCTGCCTAAGGAAGCTATAGAAGATTAAATGGCAAGACAAGATTCCAGACACTGAAGTCCTAGAAAGAGCGTCCATGCCCAGTATCCACATTCTACTGATGAAGAATCAGATTCGCTGGGCTGGTCACTTGACTCGCATGCCAGATCACAGGCTCCCTAAACGAATTTTTTACAGCGAACTGTGTTGTGGTAAACGCTCCCAAGGTGGCCAGAGGAAACACTTTAAAGACACTCTGAAAATCTCACTGAATGCTTTTGGAATTCATCATGACACCTGGGAGGCTGCAGCCAGTGACCGAAATTCATGGCGTGCATCATTACGCAAGGGTGCAGTCATATGTGAGGCAACCAGGACTGCAAGAGCTGTGAAGAAAAGGCAGGACAGAAAAACCACTGCAGGAAATCCTCCTCTAGAAACGTCAAGCATTCTTTGCCCACATTGTCAAAGAACATTTCGAGCCAAAATAGGCCTTATCAGCCATCTTAGAATCCACGGCTCCATACCTTCAATCCCACTGGATGAAATGAATGGTCATCATCATTCTTGATGGACAAACAACTTCCAAAACTTCCAAATGTGTGCTACATCCTGTGTTGTAAATGTACAGAGACATTTTTAGTATCTGTAAATGTGTGCTGCATCCTGTGGTATCTATAAGTTACTACTATATCCCATGTTTTAAAATTACATAAATATTACTTGGTATCTAAAAATTACTGCTACATTCTGTTTTAAAATTTTATATACATACTACTTGGTATCTGTAAATTACTGCTACATCCTATGTTTTAAAATTATATGGATACTATTTGGTATCTATAAATTACTGCTATATCCTGTATTTTAAAATTATATAGATATAATTATGTATAAATGGAATTTTAGTATCTAGTAAATTGCTGCTACACTCTGTTTAAAAGGTAATTGAGCACAATATGATATTATTTTGTAGTGAACTGAATGAATGTTTAGAATAATATATGTTTTTTTTAAATTTGTCTAGTTGTTTACAAGTTTAGTGTGTTACGTGAACAATTATTGTTCAGTACACCATTCACAGAAAAAGAAATAAGACAGAAAACAACTCAGATGATGAAATAAAACAGTCAAATAAATCAAATCAAATCAAATCAAATCAAATCAACTTTATTTTAAAAGGGTCACAAATTGGGCACGCAGGCTTGTCTTACATTCGGCCCTTTCAAATAAGATTTGGTAGAAATACATCCATTATTGTCACAGATCTAGACATATACTCTTGCTTGCTTGTATTTCTATATTCTCTTGTGGTTTTCACCAGATGTGAACAACAGCAGGTACTGCTAGCCGACAATGATACTGGTATCAGCTTAGACCGGATGATTTCTGTGATTGATGCTGTCACTGACAGTCTGGTGTACTACAAGGAGAAGGTCATATATGTCATTAGATATTGTACAGTATAAGGCTGCCCTTCTGAATTATTATTTGTGTTTATTCTGCATGTGGTGTGTAAGAGTTTGGTTGTGTGAATGTGTGTCTGTGATCTTTTTGTAACATGTTCTGGGTGATTGCATGAGTACACCAGATGTCACCATATGTATGGGAAGGCCCAGTATGTGTGTTCATGCGGTTCAACATAATATAACAACATAACATACAATAACCAAACCAGATGTCCCACAGACAGGGCTGCAAGTGTGATATAATCAGAAATGGGAGAAGCCTGGGCTCAGAACAAGTGTATCTAACTCACAGATGTATAACAGTACAGGTGTCTGTTCTTCATGATTTCTTCACATTCAACAAGAGGCTGAGGCTGGTTGTGTTGCCAGATAGTCCAGCTGGTCAGCGTCACATGATCTTTTGAGTGTGCAGCCATAGTGTTGACGTGACATGTTCAGAATGGACTGTCACCCTGTTAGAGTCAATACAACAACAACAATTAACATATGTTTCAGTTATCAGAAATTGACATTAACATATGTTTCAGTTATCAGATATTGATGCGAATGTATGTTTCAGTTATGAGATGTTGACATTAATGTATGTTTCAGCTTGCACCTAAACCACAGCTTGGGTTTCGACAGCCATCAACCACAGGGCTGCTATCTTCAAGCAAACTGGATTCTTCATGTAGTAATGTCTCCATGGACTCTGTATTTGGCATGTCTGCTGGCATTCATCAGCTGTAAGTGAACTGACAAGTGACGTGAACAATCAATTTGTCTATGACCAAGTTTTATTCATGCTGTTTGTTTTGCCAGCACTGTAACGAAGAGGTTGTGAATACAATACATAATCCCACATACTGTGTTTGAAACACAGCTGTGGTTGATTTTAAAACAGACAGCCTTGCATTGATTTTTATACAGTGGTATGAGTGCCAGTCGTTCAGAAAGCAATAGCATGCTCAATCAATCAATCATGTGCCATGCCGGAAAGCGTGGGCGGTCATGATTCGCCATTTCACTCGATCACCAGAGCCGTGGATCAGCTCAGTGTTCCTGTCTCGTCCATGCCATGTGGTCAAGCCATCCAGGTATTTTCCTCTCAGTCTTCCTCTTGGTCTGTTCCCTTCGATCTTGCCAGCTCTCACTAAGTTCTCCAGTCCATTTCTTCTCATAACATGTCCAAAAAATTGTGACTGTCTACGTCTAATTTCTCTAATCAATCTACGATTTTCATTTGTCTCTTGTAGTACTTGGTCATTGGTTTTTCTATCTGTCCATGGTATTCTTTGCATTTTCCTCAGAAACCACATTTCTGCAGCCATCAGATGTTTTTCTGCTTGACTGCACATTGTCCAAGTTTCACATCCATACAAAAGAACAGGCTCTATGTATCCCCTCAACACTCTTTTTCTCGTTTCAATTGACATCATTTTATTGGTCAGAATGTTTTTCATCTTGCTAAAGGCTACTTTCGCAATGGCGATTCTTGTTCTAATCTCTTCAAGGCATCTGCCATCAGATGTTATGACTGTTCCGAGATAATTGAACCGATTCACTTGTTGAAGAATATTCCCATTTACTTGTATATTACATTGTGGTACTTCGTTCTTCCTAGTGACGACCATAACCTGTGTCTTCCTACAATTTAATTCCAACCCCAGCTGCTCACTGTGTACAACCACAGCGTCTACTAATTGTTGCAGATCCTGTGCATTGTCTGCAATCAATACTGTATCATCTGCATATCTAATGTTATTTATGTTTCGTCCTCCAATGCTGATTCCATTTAGGTCTTCTACATTTCTGAAAATATTTTCACTGTATAGGGAAAAAAGATCTGGAGACATTACACATCCCTGCCTAACACCTCTCTTAATAGGTTGGTATTGTCCTACTTCATTATCAATCCTTATGGCAGCTTGTTGTTTCCAATATATGTTTTTTATAAGTCTAATGTCTTTCCCATCAATTTGTAGATCTGCAAGCATATCCACAATGTTGACATGTCTAACTCTATCAAAAGCCTTTGTGTAGTCAATAAAGCAAAGATGTATATCCTTGTTTACTTCTAAAGCACGTTCAATAACTGTTCGCAGCATATACACAGCATTTACTGTACCCTTTCCTTCTACAAAACCACATTGTTCTTCCCCTATTTCAGGTTGTATTTTCTTCCTCACTCTTTGCATGATAATTCGTAACAAAATCTTTGTGATGTGACTCATTATACTAATTGTTCTATGTTGATCACATTCTAAGGCTCCTGATTTCTTTGGGATTGCAATAAATACAGAATTACATAATTCAGAAGGTATATCTCCAGTATCATATAATGTGTTCAGCAGTCTAGTGACTTGCTCTAGTCCAAATTCTTCTAGAGCTTTAATCATTTCTGTTGTGATGTTATCTGCACCGGGGGCCTTGCCAGCTTTCATATGCTTAAGAACATTTTGAACCTCCATCTTTAAAATTGCTGGTCCTTCATTATTAAATCTAATAGCATACTGTTCCTCTCTGTTATCATTATACAGGTCTTTCACATAATCTGTCCATACATGTAGAATCTGATCTTTTTCTATTATGACTTTGCCATCTTTAGTTTTTAGACAGCCTGTTGATGTACTTGTTCTTTTATTAGTAAGTTCCTGAATTCTTTTGTGCACTAATTTGGTATTTTGACTGTTGTGTTGTTTTTCAATTTCTAAGCACTTTTCCTCAAGCCATGATTCTTTTGCCTTCCTACATAATATTCTGACTTGTCTGTGAATTTCTTCATATTTGGCAGGATTATTTTTGTTGAGTCTTCTTGTTTCCATTAAGTGTAAAATTTCCTCAGTCATCCATTTCTTACGACCCACCTTCTTTAATTTTGGAATAGTTTTTTCTGCAGCCACATTGATTGAATTCTTTAACATTTCCCATTGATCATCCACATCCTGGAATAGGATCTCTAGATCAGACAATATTTCAAATCTGTTCTGTACTTCTATGTTGAATTTGTTTTGTATTTCCTTGTCATTACTCAATGTACACAAATCATATTTAGTGTTCCCTGTTGTATACTTGACTTTCTTCAACTTTATCCTCAATGTTCCTGTGAGTAGTCTGTGGTCACTATAACAATCAGCACTGGGAACTGTTTTTGCTACTGTTAGCGCGTTTCTAAATCTTCTGCTAATGAGAATGTAGTCAATCTGGTTTCTAATCCTGCTATCAGGACTCCTCCAGGTCCATAATCTTCTAGGGTGTTGCTTGAACCAGGTGTTTCCTACAATCATTTCCTGTTCTTTTGCCCACTCTACTAGTCTGTATCCTCTTTCATTTCTCTCTCCTAAACCATAGTTTCCTACTGTGTATCTATCCCCTTGATTTCCTACTTTTGCATTGAAGTCCCCTATTATGATGTTTATTTCTGAATTTTTACATTTCTTTAAGGCAGACTCAATGTCATTATAAAATTCCTCTACACTATCTTCACTGGACTCTCCTGTTGGGGCATATACTTGAATAACATTTATGTTAAAAGGTCTGCCACTCAATTTAACTAGTAGAACTCTGTCCGACACGGCCCAATATCCCTGAACAGACGTTGATGTTTTCCGGTCCAAAATTATTGCCACTCCCCTATGTCGATCCTCACCTCCAGAATAAATAATCTTAAAATCTTTATGTATCTTGATGCCTGCTCCTGTCCATCTCGTTTCGCACATACCTAATATATTAATTTTTTCTCTTTGAATTTCTTGTGTTATGTTCTCTAATTTTCCGTCGTTGTTTAACGTTCTAACGTTCCATGTTCCTAATTTTAATGTCTCTGTCCTTGTCTTGCGATGATCAGTCTTTAAGCGAATCATAATAAACTAGGCAATTTCAAAGAGGTAGTTTGCCGTTGCTTTCCTCTATGGCAGTGACCATACTGGCCGGATGACCGCAATCATTGTCTCTCGAAAGAGAGAAAGCTTGCCGTCGCGAAACTCGAGACCATAACCAACAAATATCTGTCGGCTGCCCTCATAATTTCATCCACCACCTGCCTTCCGTGGCTTCTTTTGAACACTTCCAATTAACGAACACGAAATAACATCACATAATCCAAAGGAAAAACACTATCCACACGAATTTCACGGGAATTTCCATAGGGAATCCACAGAAAAACACTGAACAGCGTCTCCCCCAAGAACAACGAGACATCGCGTCGCCATCTTGGAAAATCAACTCGCATGCTACCTAACGTAAACTTGCCAAGCAATCACAAACAGTCCGAAAAGGCTGGGGTTGACCACGACATCCTGTAAAGCAGTGGTTCTCAACTGGTGGGGAATCACACCCCACCCCCCCCCCCACCCCCGGGGAAATTTTAGGGTTTCCAGGGGGGGGGGGGGTGTTAAGATTATTTCAAGATCGCATTAATACAAGAACCGATTACTTGACATTGTTTTTCCCTTCATATTTTATGGTTCTGTACATCTCACCCTTCTGAAATTCAGTTTATAACGTAAGTAGACATGCAAATCACATTATATGTAGACGTCTAGACTTGTTTTAGTATGTGCTATAAAATTTAGCTTCCATTATTATGTATACTGTGAAGGGGCGGGGGGATTTTTAGGGTGGAAATATGAAGGGGGGGGGGGGGGGGGGGGGGGTTGGAGAACGTTCTGGAAATATGGTGAAGGGGGCATGGGCCAAAAAAGGTTGAGAACCACAGCTGTAAAGGATATGCAGATTTTTTGGGTTTTTGTAAGATGCAGATTAGCCATAGCAAAGAGGTTGAACAGTATTTAGAACTGATGGCACAACACCAGTGAACCAGTTAGTCGCATTTGTGAGGACATGCATCTCTCCTGTAGCAACAGATGGATGTGAATCATGGACGATTTGGCAATCCAAAACAAAAACAAGACTTCTGCACTTGTTACAGAAACACAACCAGGCTTGTGAACCTGTTACAGAAGAATTCTCAGAATGTCCCTGACCAAGTAGAAGACAAATACTGACATTCTACAAGATCTGAGCATCAGAGAAAACTGGCTTATAGAGAGCATCGTGTCTTGGGATCTGCAATATTTTGGGTATATTAAACATCACCATGGAATGGCAAGAACTGTGACAGAAGACAAGATTCCTTAAAGAAGAGACTGAAGTCAGTCAGCATGAAGATGGACACCTGGGCATGAGGGTGCATGAGGCAGGAGAGATGGCCAGAGACTGAGAAACATTTAGATGGGCCATGATGAGAGCCACAATGGATGCGACAGTAAGATATAACTGGTTGTAACAAAAAGATATCAGTGATTGTGATGTTAAGATATCAAGGATTGTGACAATATGATGTCAGTTGTTGTGACATTAAGATGTCAGTGTTTGTGATAATAATATATCAGTGATTATGACAATAATATATCAGTGATTGTGACAAGCTATTGAGTATTGTCACATTGAAATATCAAGGATTGTGACACTACTGTTCAGCTATGTTGTGACAGTTTTGTTTTCTCTAGGAACTATCAGCTTGAACTATCAGCTTATCAGAACTATCTGCAGCATGTACCAGGTTGTTGATTGTTCTTGTTGATGTTCTCGTTGTTGTTGTTATACAACTCCCCTTTGTTTGAATTGTTCATTCTTGTATGACTGGAAGAATGGACACATTGTGTAATGTCTTACTCACAGCCCAATCTGACACTTTGATACTTTCAGAAAAAATGTTACAACCAGACCATTTTCATCTTCCCTGGCATATGGTGCAGCAGTTAAGAGAGATGACATGCCAGAAAAGCATAAGGAAACCGAAATTCGATGCGTTTCAGCTGGTGTTGTGGATTGGCGAGGGAGAATAACACCAGAGTCTGTTCGTTACAAGTAAGAAACCTGTCATTATACAGTAAGTGGTCGATCAAGAATGAGCTTCATGTTCACTTTATGATTCAATAAAAATTCAATATAATCATTTTTTCCTATGATAAATTCAACTGAATACATCAAGCTGATCCTCAGCTCGTGTGAGACCATGAAAGAGTAGGCAGCTGGACAATGTGTCAACCTGGATGTCCAGTCACCAGCTGCTCTTGAACCAATTGCAACTTTCCCTCATCATGAGCATTTGTCCTTGATTCCCAGCTTGCACTTAATATATGTTGTGCACACTTCTTGCATGAACAACTCTTTCACTCAGTCATACCTGCCCTAGACACTATCTGGGTGATGTCACATTCCAGTGTCTCTATAAATCACCTCTGTGATAATCTGTACATTGACATGTGGTGATATTTTTATATATACATTGATGTGAGGCAAGAGTCTTAAATCATGATTAACAATGATGAACAGAAACATACTCTCTCAATTGCTGATAATACGATAGTGTGGAGAACTAAAATTCAGAGTTAGTCTAGCATTGACCTATCATGTGTGAGAATTTAAACAAGTCCCTCAGCAGGGGCGTGGTGAGTATGTCAAGTGTTATTACACACTGTAGGCCTGAGTGTATGGAGTACCAGGTGGTTATTCTTTCACTCCCATAGCTAATGTTGAGAACTGGCATTGAACCCTAGCCCGATCTCACACATGCCAATATCAGAATAACACCCTAACAACTACACCAACATGCCCACTACATTTGAGAATGCATATCTTTAAATCTTGAACGGTTGAGCTTGTCCATCTTGGTCACCAGGTGGTCAAAGACACATTGTGGAGGGCACACATATGTCAAAAGATGGCATCAGCCAAAGTCACGCAGCGCTGGCAGTACTTCGGCTGGCAGGCGTCCAAAGACTGCTCCTATGACACCCAGGGAAAGATGGAGGATAGAGACAGTAAGTTCTTTTTATAGATTCCGGTCACGTAACTATATTTATTCGTTTTCATTATGGCATATGTATTATTGTTGGTGAGCCAATCTCCCTGATGAAATGTCACTTCAAGGAGTGGAATTATAGATTTATTTATCCCGCCATGTAGGCAGAGACACTGGGGATAGGTTCAGATATCAACATGAGATTACAGAAAGCAAGGGGAGCGTCCGTAGCAGCAGGCAACTGGTGGAAGTCAGCAGACATGAAACTCGGCACCAAAGTGAGAATGTTGAGCTCTAACGTTCAGTCTGTAATACCAGGGAACTGATGGAAGTCTGTACCAATGCATGGATCAGAAACACGGAGAACAACTCAAACAATTATAAATACACTACTGACATTCACAAATTGGCGCCTGCACAAAATCAAAGTTCTATAATGGTCGACAGAATCATCACTGTGGAGCTCATGAAGAGAACTAGACAGATCCCAGTGAACCAAGAGGTGAAGACAAGATGCTGGTGCTGGGATGTATACACATTGAGAAAACCTGAGCATAGTGTAACTAGAAAGGCCTTTGTTTGGAATCCACAGGGCAGAAGAAATAGACCTTAAAATACATAGAGAAGAGAAGTAGACAGAAATGAATAGTATGAGGAGGACATAGACAGAGCTGTAAGGGACAGCTAGAAAAGATGATCTGGAGTGAGTGAGTTGAGGGCCTACTGCTCAATGTGGACACATGATATTAGACATGAAAGTGCATGAGGCAAGGTAACTGGTGGAGGACTGGGAGTCTTGCTAGCAGAATGAGATGAGAGTGACTTCCTGCCAAGGACCAGCTACAAGTTGATGGTGAAAAGGTTAAATAAATGTAGTAAACCTCTGTCCACATCTTCAGATGTCAAAGGTGCTAACCTTTTACTTGTGTAGACCAGTTGTCAGTGTCAGGCTAGCCAGCTTTACTTCCCCAAACATTTCCTGGTACACAGTATAGACTGGGTTGACCAGCGGGGCCCGGGCCAGTTTGAGACAAATCTTGCCTAGACAGAGATGTTCTCTCATGACTTGAGTGGCTACACCGTGTGGGAGATGCTGCTGTGTGATGAGGCAGAACTGCTGGCCTCTACACTACAGCAGCTTCCCTTCTCTCTCACAATGACTTGAGATTATACTTGAATTTAAAGTGAGCGAAAGCCACAAATACACACACACATACTGGAATGATCAGATGATACACCTTACATCTGTGGAGGGAGACAGAACACCAGTGAGTTTGTCCACAGTGCCTGGGATGCCTGTTCTGCATAGACCATTAACATGTACCAGCTCATGTGATATCTAAGTCTTGTTGTTGCTTGTAATCTTGTGGACAGGAAAGTGGTAGAGATGGCAGGGCTGTACCAGCTACCAGCACACAACAACTGTTATAGATCCTGCAGATGTCCAGTCTATGATGCAGGTCAAGCACTTGCTGTCCAGTGAGCATAGGTCAGTGTTTACTGTGGCATCACTGCACTCACTGTAGCATCACTACACTCTCTATGGCATCACTCCACTCACTGTGACATCACTGCACTCACTGTAGCATCACTACACTCTCTGTGGCATCACTCCACTCACTGTGACATCACTGCACTCACTGTCTATAGCATCACTACACTCTCTGTGGCATCACTCCACTCACTGTGACATCACTGCACTCACTGTAGCATCACTACACTCTCTGTGACATCACTCCACTCACTGTGACATCACTCCACTCACTGTGACATCACTGCACTCATTGTAGCATCACTACACTCTCTGTGGCATCACTCCACTCACTGTGACATCACTCCACTCACTGTGACATCACTCCACTCACTGTGACATCGCTCCACTCACTGTAGCATCGACTACATCTCTCTGTCGCATCACTCCACTCACTTTGGCACATTGTACAATTTGCATATTTTCTCATGCTGTTTCTTAGCATGGTGTGTTAATGACATAAAATCACTCCTCTGTTGTCTCCACCTTGTAGTGGTAGAGGGGCTTGAATGCTGTAGAGACCCCAGGAGTTATGTCAATAGAAGCGAAAGGTCTTCCATCGGACAGGTCAGGGGATTGAGACCAGACAACGAGAGATGCAAATCTACTGTATTGTAGCTAGACTGTGGACAGTCAATGGCTAGAGAAAGGTAGACTAGGGACAGTCAGTGGCTATGGAAAGGTAGACTGGGTACAGTAAAGGATTATAGAAAGGTAGACTGGGTACAGTCAGTGGCTGAAGAAAGATAGACTGGGGACAGTCAGTGGCTGTAGAAAGGTAGACTGGGTACAGTAAAGGATTAGAGAAAGATAGACTGGGTACAGTCAGTGGCTGAAGAAAGGTAGACTGGGGACAGTCAGTGGCTGAAGAAAGGTAGACTGGGTACAGTCAGTGGTTATAGAAATGTAGACTGGGTATAGTAAGTGATTAGAGAAAGGTAGACTGGGTACAGTAAGTGACTAGAGAAAAGTAGACTGCATACAGTAAGTGACTAGAGAAAGTTAGGCTGGGGACAGTCAGTGGCTATAGAAAGGTAGACTGGTTACAGTAAGTGGCTATAGAAAGGTAGACTGGAGACAGTCAGTGGCTATAGAAAGGTAGACTGGAGACAGTCAGTGGCTATTGAAAGGTAGACTGGAGACAGTCAGTGGCTAGAGAAAGGTAGACTGGGGACAGTAAGTGGCTAGAGAAAGGTAGGCTTAGGACAGTCAGTGGCTATAGAAAGGTAGACTGGGTACAGACAGTGGCTAGAGAAAGCTAGACTGGGTACAGTCAGTGACTAGAGAAAGGTAGATTGGGTACAGTAAGTGACTAGAGAAAGGTAGACTGGATACAGTAAAGTGGCTAGAGAAAGGTAGACTGGGTACAGTAAGTGACTAGAGAAATGTAGACTGGGTACAGTCAGTGGCTAGAGAAAACTAGACTGGGTACAGTCAGTGACTAGAGAAAGGTAGATTGGGTACAGTAAGTGACTAGAGAAAGGTAGACTGGGTACAGTAAGTGGCTAGAGAAAGGTAGACTGGGTACAGTCAGTGGCTAGAGAAAGGTAGACTGGGTACAGTAAGTGACTAGAGAAAGATAGACTGGGTACAGTAAGGGGCTAGGGAAAGGTAGACTGGGTACAGTAAGTGGCTAGGGAAAGGTAGACTGGGTACAGTAAGTGGCTAGGGAAAGGTAGACTGGGGACAGTCAGTGGCTAGAGAAAGGTAGACTAGGGACAGTAACTGACTTGAGAAAGGTAGACTGGGGACACAGTCAGTGACTAGAGAAAGGTAGACTGAGGACACAGTCAGTGACTAGAGAATGGTAGACTGGGGAAAGTAACTGACTAGAGAAAGGTAGACTGAGGACAGTAACTGACTAGAGAAAGGTAGACTGGGGACAGTCAGTGGCTAGAGAAAGGTAGACTGGGGACACAGTCAGTGACTAGAGAAAGGTAGACTGGGGACAGTAACTGACTAGAGAAAGGTAGACTGAGGACACAGTCAGTGACTAGAGAAAGGTAGACGGGACAGTAACTGACTAGAGAAAGGTAGACTGAGGACACAGTCAGTGACTAGAGAAAGGAGGACAGTCAGTGGCTAGAGAAAGGTAGACTGGGGACACAGTCAATGACTAGAGAAAGGTAGACTGGGGACAGTAAGTGACTAGAGAAAGGTAGGCTGAGGACAGTCAGTGGCTAGAGAAAGGTAGACTGGGGACAGTAAGTGACTAGAGAAAGGTAGACTGAGGACAGTCAGTGGCTAGAGAAAGGTAGACTGGGGACAGTCAGTGGCTAGGGAATGCAAACCCAAATAAACACTTGTTAAAGTTGCATGTACTGAGCCAAATACTGGACAAAACAGTGCAGTGGATTTTGCTTTATAATCTCACATGATCGATACATGAAGCCCATAATCGGGCACTCTCATGATGTTTAAACTTCACCTCGACACCGCAAGAGGAACAAGATGAGATGAGATGAGATCTCACATAAAATTACTTGAGAGAAAGTCACATATTTTATCCACATTAATGAAAAAACATAACATGAGGAACTGGCAAATGCAGGCAGACAAGAGGCATACAACAATGCATATAACATGGATCAACATAAGCCAGTCCCAGCATACAGCATACCACCAAGGCAAGAGATAGAAACTGGTGCAGATCCATTGTAGCCAACCTTCATTGTGGAGAAGGCACTTTATTGATATATTCAGACAAGTGCCTGTAGGTGTGAAAATTTTCAGCAGCTATGTGTAGAGTTTGCTTGGTTACAAATACTGCATAGTTCAAGACCACAGTGCCTGATGTGACGTTTTTAAATAAGATCTGTACTGAACGTAAAATTGACTTTAAATTCAGTCTGGGGTTGTTACTATGTTCCTGCAAAGGAAATGCAACATTCTATGTTAGGAGCTGCAGTTGCACAATTGTTAACATTTGTCTGCCAGCAACAGCTCCATACTGGATCCCCCAATTCAACAGCTCCATACTAGATCCCCCACTTCAACAGCTCCATACTGGATCCCTCACTTCAACAACAGTTGTAACTATGAAGGTTTCTCAGTGATAGGTGCTTTTGCTGCAAGCATATTACCCCTACATGACCTCTCTGGAAACTGTAAGCTGATACACCAGTGTAACTGACCTCCATCCTAGATCCCCCACTTCAAAAGCTCCATACTGGATCCCCCATTCCAACAACAACTGTAACTATGAAGGTTTCTCAGTGATAGATGCTTTTACTGCAAGCATATTACCCCTACATAACCTCTCTGGAAACTGTAAACTGATACATCATTGTAGCTGACCTCCATCCTAGATCCCCCACTTCATCAGCTCCATACTAGATCCCCCACTTCAACAGCTCCATACTGAATCCCCCCACTCCAACAACAGTTGTAACTGTGAAGGTTTCTCAGTGATTGATGCTTTTACTGCAAGCATATTACCCCTGCATAAGCTCTCTGGAAACTGTAAGCTGATACACCAGTGTAACTGACCTTGATGTGTGTAGCAGCAGTAGAACAACTTGAAGATGCATGTCAGCATTGTCAATGGTTGTATTCCCATGTTTCAGATCTGACCAGGTGGACTCCCTCAGCATTGATGGTGTAAGTAGTTGTCTGTGAGACTTGTTTACAATGTCCCTGGTGGGTCTGTCTGTGTGACTTGTTTACAATGTCCCTGGTGGGTCTGTCTGTGAGACTTGTTTACAGTGTCCCTGGTGGGTCTGTGTGTGTGCCTTGTTTACAGTGTCCCTGGTGGGTCTGTGTGTGTGCCTTGTTTACAGTGTCCCTGGTGGGTCTGTGTGTGTGACTTGTTTACAATGTCCCTGGTGGGTCTGTCTGTGTGTCCTTGTTTACAGTGTCCCTGGTGGGTCTGTCTGTGTGCCTTGTTTACAGTGTCCCTGGTGGGTCTGTCTGTGTGCCTTGTCAAGATCTTCATGTGATTGGCTAAGCACAAATGTTGAGTGACTTGAGTTTGTATTATGTTTTAGTAGTGTAATATAATGGCTTGTCTGCTGATGTCATGGAAGCTGACACAGGCACTTCTCCATGAACTCATTCAAACATCAATTGTGGAGGAGACATTCAGCTTTATTCAGATGAAGATAACACAGGAGACAACAACTTGGGTACAGAGATATCACAGTTGTAAACTGAACGTCTCCTCATGACCTCACAGCTGTATATTGACTCTGTCACCTCATCTGGACTTCAGTGAAATGGCACATCAGTAGCAGAAATTGCTGTATCCATAGCTGTTCCACGTCTCTGACTGCTCTGCCTTGTGTTAGGAGTCACATTCAGTGCTCTAGTGTCCACGTTTTACCCAGATCTAGAAACGGGACATCTCTCATTCACAGCCGTCTGTGGTGTTCGACATTTTACACTTTGTACAATTTCTAACATGATCTATGATCTCAATTCAACAAATCATACCATAACAGACCACTGACAGACACTAGCTAACCTGTATGTTTGACATTCTACAATGGGGTTTACCACCCCTAGGGGTTTAAAAAATCTTCCAACAGTCCAAGGAAGCTATGAGTTTGGAACGTTCCCGAAATGGAAAAGTCCAGAAAACATCCCTGCCAGGATCCCTTTTTAATTGGGTCGTCACTGGTGGTAAATTTACTGTGCCCAAACCAGGCTTAAACTTTTTTTCCCGCGTTGGATTTTGGGGAAACCTTTAACCCCCGGGAATGGTTTAAAACAATCTAAATCTCACTGGAATAAAAATTTGGAAATTTTGACCCCTGGGAAATGGTGAGAAAAATTGTCAACTCTTACCAAAGGGGGTTTTTCACTTGCGGGAAAACCAGGTTAAAGTTTTGGGAAATGGCGCCCCAGGAGTTCCCCCCGAAAAAATTTTGCCCAATTTTAAAGAACATTCAAGACCCAAAAAACTTTTCAACCATCCCAGCTTAAACCCCATAATTTAACCCACTGGTTAAAGAATAGCCTAATTCTTGATGAACAACCACTTTAACATCAAGTTAACAACCCATTTTCAAACAAACCCTTACCCAAAAGACACCCACCTGTTGTTAACATTTAAAGTTGCTTTAACAAACTCCTTCTTTAAAAGGGTCAACTCCCTTTTGTTTTACCCCCTGTTTCCGTGCAGGGAAACTTTGCATAAGGTATGCCTGGAGTACTTGTCATTTGTGGCCCCATCTGTCACTGGTGAGATAAACTTGTCATTTGTTGCCCTATCTGTCACTGGTGAGGTAGACTTATCATTTGTGGCCCTGTCTGTTATGGATGAGGCAAACATGTCATTTATGGCCCCGTCTGTCACTGGTGAGATAAACTTATCCAATGCTCCATCAGTCACTGGTGAGATAAACTTGTCATTTGTGACCCCATCTGTCACTGGTGAGATAAACATATCCATTGCTCTGTCACTGGTGAGATAAACTTGTCATATGTTGCTTCACACCCAACCCTCCTTCTTCACCTCTTGCGACATATATCCCAGGTTATAGTGTGACTATTCTTTGCTTCCCCTTATGGTCAGTTAACACCCATGTGAAGAAATTGTATAGCTGTGAATGAAGTCATGTATCAAGAGAGCCCATATCTTTAATAACAGTCACCAGCTTATAACCCACTCAGTACACTGGTCTTAGACGAATAGACCCTCATTGATCTGCTATTGATCAGATTAGCTGTAACCACTCAATCAACCAAGATCAATAACTGCAGGGCCATATAGCAACAATATTGGCCGCTGGTACAAATAGACCTCCTCCAGGCCTGCCTTGTTACACACATGTGTAAAGAGTTGCTTTGTTAGGGACTAGAACTCTGGTGTTCTTATAGAAAGTGATCAACCTCTCATTGTGTTGATACAAATGACTGTTCCTTGTTGGTCAGACATGTATTCATCAACTGTTGCTGTAAGGTAGTGTTGTTTTGTGCACCACGATGTCATAGTTAGCTTTGGTTGCTGTGGGTTCTAAGATTGTTTATTGTTGTAGGTTAAAATACAATCATTCATTCTTCCACGGCAGTTTCTTGCTATGGGTCTGTGATGTGATAGCGAGATCATATGTTGTAGGGCTGAAGGCAAGGAGCACTAGGTCTTCCCTCACTCACATCAATGAAGAGCCCAGGTGTTAACCCCTTTTCAACGCAATCATTGCTTTGATACAAATGACTCGACCATGCCACATGACCATACCATCTAGATATTTATCTCTGCCTTATCCTTGTTCTTTTCCTCTGTCTTGCCAGTTGTCACTAAGTTTTCTAGTTTATTTCTTCTCATAATGTGCCCAAAATATCCTGACTGTCCACATCTAATTTATCTAATCATTTCACGGTTTACGTGTGTCTAATTTCTCTAATCCAGTGGTTCTCAGCCGTTTTTGGTCCATGCACCCCTTCGCCATATGTTCAGAATGTCATTCCCCCACTGTCACATTTCCTCCCTATAAATTTCCCCCGCCCCTACACAGTATATGTAAAAATGGAAGCTAAAATTAGTAACATATACTAGAACAAGGCTAGACGTCTACATAAAATGTCTACTTATGTTATAAAACAAATTTCAGAAGGGCAAGAAATACAGAACTGTAAAATATGGAGGAAAAATAAATATCAAGTAATCGGTTCTTGTGTTAACGCGATCTTGAAATAATCTTAATTCCCCCCCTGGAAACCCTAAAATCCCCCCCAAAGGAGGGGGGGGGGAGGCCTCACTGGTTGAGAACCACTGCTCTAATCAGTTTAGGTTTTCTCTAATTTACACATCTATTTTCTCTAATCAGTTTACGGTTTTCATTTGTTTTCTTGTAGGACCTGCTCATTGGTTTTTTGGTCTGCTCAAGGTTATCTTTGCATTTTCCTCACATACCACATTTCCACTGCCCATAGATGTCTGTCAGCTTTTCTGCTTATAAACCAGAATACAGAAAACAGGATCGATCAAACAGTTGGGTGACTGAATGCATAACTAGAGACTCTCTGTATGATTTCTCTGTACACCAAATCTAACTGCATCTAACAATGTCAATGTAGGTGCCATTCTACCTGCATTGGCAGAACAGAGAGGCAGTTCAGCAATAGGGTTGTAGAACAAGTGATTGTTCTTTGTGACCTGACCCCAGATCAGATGAGATTACCCCCCTGAATTTAAGCATATAACTAAATGGTGGTTGTAGTGAATACAAAAGGGTTATGTAGGTAAGAAACCTATGACAAGTCTAGCAAACTGGTAGGGTATTCACCTGATCCTAGACAATACTGAAAAAGAACATTTGGAGGAAAGATGCAAGTTACAGGTGCTGGAGCTTCAATTATTCCTCCCCATGATGCCTAATGGCATAAATGGAAGACAACAACAACAACTGATCCTGGTTGGTGGGTCCTGTGTTCTGCAGCTGTTAAATAGACTGTTGTGTGCAACATGCTACGTGTCTGTGGATTGAGGCAGTGAACAGTTTCACAATCCCAACATACTAGATCTAAGGTTACCAGGGCTGATTTCACAGCCGATTGTTTTGTGTTGGTTTTCACAATGAGTGTCGGATGTTCAGACAGCTATGGCAAACTACTGAATGTACAGTTGTCTAGAACATCACAAATAGCTAATGAATGCCATAATAGATGTTCTGTGTCAGAGTTGCTTCAGTGATTGCTTATTGTTGTAAGTGTGAAAGCTCCACTTTTTTCTGGATCTTAGTCTCAACAAACAGTGTTAACATGTATTGTTGTAGGTGTGAAACCTCAACTATTTCTAGATCTTAGTCTCAACAAACAGTATTAACATGTATTGTTATAGATGTGAAACCTCAACTTTTTCCAGATGTTGGTCTCAACAAACAATGTCAACATGTATTGTTGTAGGTCAGAAACCTCAATTATTTCTGGATCTCTTTCTTGATCTCATTAAGCAGTGTAAACATTTATTGTTAT
The DNA here is from genome assembly GCA_014155875.1 of Cepaea nemoralis. Taxonomy (NCBI): domain Eukaryota; kingdom Metazoa; phylum Mollusca; class Gastropoda; order Stylommatophora; family Helicidae; genus Cepaea; species Cepaea nemoralis. The sequence continues at coordinate 18,778 of JACEFZ010026976.1, read as the reverse complement.
AGTTGTAAAAATTCAAGTTTGATCTCAACAAGCAGTGTAAAACCTCAAATGTCACTTGATGTAATGTTGGTTTTCAGCTAGATATAACTGTTCACTCTTGGAGCATCTTCATGTATGGTTGTACTTCATTGTGTAAATTAATGCGATGTAAGACAACACTCTGTTTTCAGGACTGTACATTTTGAGTGCTAAATGAAAGAAGACAGACAGTGAGGTTTTATTAAAGTGTACCCACTTTCTGTCACAGCTGAGCAACAGTTAGAGAAGTGTGCCACCTACAGGGACAAGGCTGAAGGCAGGGTACAGGCAGGTCACATCAGGTTAGTGTGTCAGTCAGTGGGGACAAGGTCATATCAGGTTATGTGTCAGTCAGTGGGGACAAGGTCATATCAGGTTAGTGTGTCAGTCAGTGAGAAACAAGGTCACATCAGGTTAGTGTGTCAGTCAGTGAGAAACAAGGTCACATCAGGTTAGTGTGTCAGTCAGTGAGAAACAAGGTCACATCAGGTTAGTGTGTCAGTCAGTGAGAAACAAGGTCACATCAGATTAGTGTGTCAGTCAGTGGGGACAAGGTCATATCAGGTTATGTGTCAGTCAGTGGGGGCATATCAGGTTATGTGACAGTCAGTGGGGACAAGGTCATATCAGGTTATGTGTCAGTCAGTGGGGACAAGGTCATATCAGGTTAGTGTGTCAGTCAGTGAGAAACAAGGTCACATCAGGTTAGTGTGTCAGTCAGTGAGAAACAAGGTCACATCAGGTTAGTGTGTCAGTCAGTGAGAAACAAGGTCACATCAGGATAGTGTGTCAGTCAGTGGGGACAAGGTCATATCAGGTTAGTGTGTCAGTCAGTGGGGACAAGGTCACTATCAGGTTAGTGTGTCAGTCAGTGAGAACAAGGTCACATCAGGTTAGTGTGTCAGTCAGTGGGGAACAAGGTCACATCAGGTTAGTGTGTCAGTCAGTGAGGACAAGGTCACATCAGGTTAGTGTGTCAGTCAGTGGGGAACCAGGTCACATCAGGTTAGTGTGTCAGTCAGTGGGGAACAAGGTCACATCAGGTTAGTGTGTCAGTCAGTGGGAACAAGGTCACATCAGGTTAGTGTGTCAGTCAGTGGGGAACACGGTCACATCAGGTTAGTGTGTCAGTCAGTGGGACACAGGTCACATCAGGTTAGTGTGTCAGTCAGTGGGAACACGGTCACATCAGGTTAGTGTGTCAGTCAGTGGGAACAAGGTCACATCAGGTTAGTGTGTCAGTCAGTGAGGAACAAGGTCACATCAGGTTAGTGTGTCAGTCAGTGAGAAACAAGGTCACATCAGGTTAGTGTATCAGTCAGTGAGAAACAGTCACATCAGGTTGGTGTGTCAGTCAGTGGGGAACAAGGTCACATCAGGTTAGTGTGTCAGTCAGTGAGAAACAAGGTCACATCAGGTTAGAGTGTCAGTCAGTGAGGACAAGGTCACATCAGGTTAGTGTGTCAGTCGGTGGGAACAAGGTCACATCAGGTTACATATATTGTATAACTACACATTGCGCATGTGTGTGTTACAGCCAACAGCCCTGAATGCTCAACCTAGGAGATTTGTGTGGCCAACACCAGACATGTTGAAACCAATCTACTAAAGTACTGACAGTGACCCAGGAAGCAGTAAATGTTCAGGTGGACACACAGATGGCATGATTTCTGTTCAATAAGTGACAGCTGCCACAAATATTACTGCTTGTGTATGTATGCATGAGAGTGAGTGAGTGTGTGAAGGAGAGAGAGAGAGTGTGTGTGAGGAAGAGAGAGCAAATGAACGAATGAACTTTACTTTCAAAGGGTTAAGAATTTAGCATGCAGACCCATCAAACAATCAGCCCTTCGTAACTCTCTACAGTAATACATAATTTCTTTCAGACATGACTTATTAGGCTAATTTAGACAACAACAATAACAATATGTGCATTAGAAATGCATAGGAAATGTGCAATTGCAATAGTGAGAATATGTATATATATATATATATATATATATAATATATATATATATATATATATATATATATATATATATATATATATATATATATATATATATATATATTTAGAGAGAGAGAGAGGAGAGAGAGAGGGAGAGAGAGAGAGAGACTGCCTGATGATGAGGGCCTGAGCTCCTTCAAAGCACGGCCCACCAACTCTCTCATGCACACCTAATTGTTGTTGTCTGTAACTGAGCATCCTGTTGAGTGTGCAGTGTTGACTCTGTGTTATTTTTGCAGTTGTGCTCCCAAGGTGGAAGTCAACATACACCTCCCACATGATCACTTCAATGAGGATGCCCTCAACATTGCTGTGAGCGAAGAGTTAGCCAGCCCTAGGAAGAATCATAGCCTGCAGTCAGCTGCTTCTGAGGTCAGTATTTGCTGGTGTGTGTGGATTAAAGACATTGCAGGATCATGCTCATGACTCACACTGGTCAAGACCTTGCAGTACCTCTCCATTCTGCAATATATCCACATACAAGATCCCTGTCTGATGTATCAAAGATCACCATGTCTCTCCATGGTACAGTATATCCACATACTAGATCCCTGTCTGATGTATCAAAGATCACCATGTCTCTCCATGGTACAGTATATCCACATACTAGATCCCTGTCTGATGTATCAAAGATCACCATGTCTCTCCATGGTACAGTATATCCACATACTAGATCCCTGTCTGATGTATCAAAGATCACCATGTCTCTCCATGGTACAGTATATCCACATACTAGATCCCTGTCTGATGTATCAAAGATCACCATGTCTCTCCATGGTACAGTATATCCACATACTAGATCCCTGTCTGATGTATCAAAGATTACCATGTCTCTCCATGGTACAGTATCACCATGTCTCTCCATGGTACAGTATATCCACATACTAGATCCCTCTCTAATGTATCAAAGATCACCATGTCTCTCCATGGTACAGTATATCCACATACAAGATCCCTGTCTAATGTATCAAAGATCACCATGTCTCTCCATGGTACAGTATATCCACATACTAGATCCCTGTCTAATGTATCAAAGATCACCATGTCTCTCCATGGTACAGTATATCCACATACTAGATCCCTGTCTAATGTATCAAAGATCACCATGTCTCTCCATGGTACAGTATATCCACATACTAGATCCCTGTCTGATGTATCAAAGATCACCATGTCTCTCCATGGTACAGTATATCCACGTACTAGATCCCTGTCTGATGTATCAAAGATCACCATGTCTCTCCATGGTACAGTATATCCACATACAAGATCCCTGTCTGATGTATCAAAGATCACCATGTCTCTCCATGGTACAGTATATCCACATACAAGATCCCTGTCTGATGTATCAAAGATCACCATGTCTCTCCATGGTACAGTATATCCACATACTAGATCCCTGTCTGATGTATCAAAGATCACCATGTCTCTCCATGGTACAGTATATCCACATACTAGATCCCTGTCTGATGTATCAAAGATCACCATGTCTCTCCATGGTACAGTATATCCACATACAAGATCCCTGTCTGATGTATCAAAGATCACCATGTCTCTCCATGGTACAGTATATCCACATACTAGATCCCTGTCTGATGTATCAAAGATCACCATGTCTCTCCATGGTACAGTATATCCACATACTAGATCCCTGTCTGATGTATCAAAGATCACCATGTCTCTCCATGGTACAGTATATCCACGTACTAGATCCCTGTCTGATGTATCAAAGATCACCATGTCTCTCCATGGTACAGTATATCCACGTACTAGATCCCTGTCTAATGTATCAAAGATCACCATGTCTCTCCATGGTACAGTATATCCACATACTAGATCCCTGTCTGATGTATCAAAGATCACCATGTCTCTCCATGGTACAGTATATCCACGTACTAGATCCCTGTCTGATGTATCAAAGATCACCATGTCTCTCCATGGTACAGTATATCCACGTACTAGATCCCTGTCTAATGTATCAAAGATCACCATGTCTCTCCATGGTACAGTATATCCACGTACAAGATCCCTGTCTGGCTAACGTATGAAAGACCACCATGTCTCTATGGTACAGTATATCCACGTACTAGATCCCTGTCTGGCTAACGTATGAAAGACCACCATGTCTCTATGGTACAGTAATGGTTAAGATATTACACTGACAAAGGCATGAGGATAGTCAGACAAGTTTTCTCTGTCAAGGAGAAAGCCTCTCCTTTTTTACCTTGTAATATACAGTTCTTGAAGTCTTATGGAGTCTTCCTTCGTCTACCCTAAGATATACAGTTAACCTAACATTCTTGTAGATTATGTCCTCTTCTACACTGGAGTGTTGAGACAGTGTTGTTATTTCAGCATAATGACCTTCCATTCCCTAAACAAGGTTCATGAGAATCCCCTGGGGCCATCTGTCCCCTGGCTACCTGGCAGTAGACAGATGTGTTGCCAGGACACTATGGCCATGTCAGACCATTATGTTGTGAAGATTTGTTGTTTTGTTGTGTGCCTTCTCTTCAATCTCTAACTTACCACCCACACACAGGTTGAAAGGTCAGCAGGTCGGATGCCAGGCCAATCACACAGCGCCACATTTCCAGACCAAAGACTTAGATCAGCAAATGTAAAAGTCCCACCACTACGCACCCCTGCCTCTATACCAAATCCACGGGTGAACCTTGACAAGTCCAAGCCCAAACGGGTCCAGCTGTTATTTGAGCTGGAGCGGCATGCTCGGAGCACCACCAGTCCGGCCGACTGTATGAGTAAAGGTGGGTAGTTGCCTTTCTGGCTATACACATTCCTTCCACGGTTAGACAATTCAGCTGTGTTAGAATATCAATTAGGAGCAACATTCTTCTTCTTTGACTGATATTTTTTATCTTGGATGTAATTGTATTTTTCAGCTTACAGTAGAGCTACAATATTTGCAACTTTCAGCCGACACATCCGACTTCTGTGGGCATTTGTTGACTTTTTTTTCCGTAGGACTTTTCAGTCAGAAGGTGTTAACATCGTTTGTGTCCCTCTATCCACAGTTGACACACAAACTGGCCTGTTAGTTAGAGCTGTATGCATGCCAGTCGGCCCTCAAGGGAAGGCAAGGGCAGATCATGGACATTTTCCGCCATCCTTGGAGGCTTCCATAAGAGCAAGCTGACACATGATGCTCTCATACTGGGCTCACCCAAGGAATCCTCACTGATGTTGCCCAGTAGTCATGAGTTCCATCCACATTGGGCTAAATGTGGATTTTAACAATTTGATTTGGGCTCCCAGGTTTGTGCTCCTTAATGGATACCAAGACATGTAATTGGAGGTAAAGGTGGTTGATGTGAGACTGACCACTTCACCCACAAAGTGACCAGTGGTCTATACAAATATGAGTCTAATTACCATATGCCCAATGATTTTTAAAGTGTGTAAAATGGTCCTTCATTTACTTACTTATAATTCATTTATTCACTTCATTTGATATGTATTTCTGCAGTATGTACTTGATGAGATGCAGCGAAATATACCAGGCAATAAATCATGCAAACTCTTGTTTGTGGTTCTGTGTATAAATTCAGCAACAAGATTGCAGGCTGGTGGTGACTTGAATCAGTCTGCCCTGTATTTCAACATAACCAGCTCTAAATAATGCAGACACAAACTATTGATTGTGCAATGTATTACCTGCCATGGTCATTTTAAACTGGATGCCATGTCTTTTTGTTACACAAAGTTAACTATTTTGTTTACACAAAGTTAGCCAACTCTGTTGATTCTAGAGTTGTGGTATTGTAGAGTGACAGTGACTTGAATCATTCTACCCTGTATTATCCATAACGAACTCCGTTGACTGTAGAGTGGTGGTGTTGTTTGCTGACTTAGATCAATATGTCCTGTATTTCCCATAACCAACTGTCATAATTGTAAACTGTTGGAGTGTTGTAGAGTGACAGAGACTTGAATCAGTCTACCCTGTATTTTCTATACCACAACTAGTTGAAGCACTGAGGAACTCGCCATGCATCCAGGGTCCTGCTGTAACCAGGTCGGTCACAACTGACTCCAGCCTGGGCACTGCCCTACACATCTCTAGACTGCCAGTCACCAGTAGAGGTCAGTTACCATCGTCAGATATAGTTTGTTGGATATTATTGTATGTCATGTCAGTTGTATCATTTGTCATTATATTGTTGTATGTCATGTCAGTTGTATCATTTGTCATTACAGGATAATTTGTCATTATAGGATGCATGTTATACCAATGCATCATTTGTCATTATATGGTTGTGTCATGTCAGTTATATCATTTGTCATTATATTTTTTATGTCATGTCAGTTGTATCATTTGTCATTGTAGGTTATTTGTCATTATAGATTATATGGTATACCAATGTATCATTTGTCATAACAAGTTAATGCCATGTCAGTTGAATCAATTGTTATTGCAGGTTGTATGTCATGTTAGTTGTATCATTTGTCATTATAGTTTATATGTCATGTCAATTGCATCAGATGCCATTATATTGTTGTATGTCATGTCAGTTGTATCATTTGCAATTGCAGGTTATTTATCATTATATGCTATACCAAGGTACCATTTGTCATTATATTGTTGTGTCATGTCAGTTGTATCATTTGTCATTATATTGTTGTGTCATGTCAGTTGTATCATTTGTCATTATGTTGTTGTATGTCATGTCAGTTGTGTCATATATCATTATATTGTTGTATGTCATGTCAGTTGTATCATTTGTCATTGCAGGTTATTTGTCATTATATGCTATACCAATGTATCATTTGTCATTATATTATTGTGTCATGTCAGTTGTATCTGTCACTAAATTGGCTGAAGTAGCTCTCGGATGGGCAACCACTCAGCCAAAAGTCATTTTCTCCTACTGATGTTTAGTTCTGGGTGCAGTTTGAGATACCTCAATGCTGTCAGAAGGGACTAATTACCACCCCAGATCCCAGAGAGAAAATGTGGAACAAATGTCTGTTATGCTGATTGAAGACACTATCCCTAGATACTCAAGAAAACAGCCAAGAAGTGGCTCGTTGAAAAGATAGATTTAGCTGTTCTTGGTATCACCAGGAGTAAGAAAGAGGAATTAAGATATGCAGGATAAGCGTGTTACTTAAGGGCTGCATAGGCAATGTACCTCCCTGACATATTCTACTCCTGGAATATATGTACTAACCCCCACTAAATGTTTTAACAATGTTAGCACTTATTTAAGCTACACAACCATTTATAGACATTTAGAATTTATACGGACAACCTGAGGTTAAAATACAACAACTGTGTTTTATTTCTTATTCCTGATGATAATATGATGATGATGATTATAATGATGTTATACATAACTCATCTGGCTAAGAGGGTACATAGGTCATGCTTCCCCCGGTGAGACGCAGTTCAATGTCAGCTTGAAGGAGTCCAAATTGGTCCCTTCACTAGACACAGTCACTCCCTGATATGAGTTGTTGACAATCCATGGCTCCTAAGAGAGCTGGAATGAAACAAACAGATATGGGTAGTATTTATGTATACACGTTATGTCTACACTATTTCAAAACACATATGTCTATACATTATATAAAGATACATTAATCTCCTAATATGCATGCATATTACATAAACATATATCAGTTCTAAATAAATATGTATGTTTATATTAATAAAACCATTCAGAAAATCTATACATATTCACCCCCACCTATATAATGGAGTGTTTCCCATATAAGTTCACCTCACTTACACTCTCCCTTTCTATTTTATTCATTCTGTCTTGTCGGAAGGGCTAGTCACACATTTCTGTCGAACATTAAAAAGCCTTCCCTGCACCTGTCTGGGGAAAAAAGGGTCCTAAATCATGTGTCCTCATGCAGACATCATGCATATAAGGTGAACTGGTGACATTTCTCCATCCAAGTGGTTTCACCCCAATCTTGGTAGGCATTCAAAGTGTTGGTTCAAATAACCACGTTATTCTTTCGCTATCAATGGACTTTGCTCTCAGGAATTTCTCCTAAGTAGTCAGTCTCCAATGTGTTGACCTCATACAGGATGAATCTAAATGTATCTCCTGTACATGAATAGGTCACACACTCACGTGGCTTGGATAATGTTGGCTTTCTCCAAATTATCACATACAACAAATCAGACAACCAAGTAGCGAATGAAGGAAGACAAAAACAAAGTTCACAGTGGAATAGTAAAGGCTAGAACTGGAACATTTAATAACACAGAAAATCCTTTCGCTTGAAGTTTAGAAGAAAACAATGTGAAACAAAAAACTAACGCAAGCTACTGTTGGATACCAGTATAACTGGCCACTCTTGTTTGACAGACAAGTTACTGTAGGATACCAGTATGACTAGCCAAACTCTTGTTTGACAGACTGTAGGATACCAGTATGACTGGCCAGACTCTTGTTTGACAGACTGTAGGATACCAGTATGACTGGCCAGACTCTTGTTTGACAGACTGTAGGATACCAGTATGACTGGCCAGACTCTTGTTTGACAGACTGTAGGATACCCGTATGACTGGCCAGACTCTTGTTTGACAGACTGTAGGATACCCGTATGACTGGTCAGACTCTTGTTTGACAGACTGTAGGATACCAGTATGACTGGCCAGACTCCTATTTGACAGACTGTAGGATACCAGTATGACTGGCCAGACTCTTGTTTGACAGACAAATTACTGTAGGATACCCGTATGACTGGCCAGACTCTTGTTTGACAGACTGTAGGATACCAGTATGACTGGCCAGATGTCACAGTGCTACATACAGGTTATAATAGTGATCGTACAGCACACAAGTCTTCGCGTTGTTAGAAACATACTTTATTATCTGAATCGTTCTATCTCTGCACACATGATGGAGACTCACTTCTTGGTGTTGACATCTCTTCTCGCTGGCCTCAAGTGACGTGTGTGTTTTACCTAGATACCCTTCTTCATTCGTGCACACACGTTCACTATGGTTTTCCCCCTAGTCAAGGAATGCGCAGCATTCCTTAACTCTTTACTCCTAACCTAATTCCTCACTGTTACAATACCTCCCCTTCTTCAAAGAGAATTTTTCCTTGAAAAAATCTCAACCCCAACTTTTAATTAGTTAACTTTACATCTCTATTCTACAATAACTACAATTCCATATATTTCCTAAGTCAATTCTCCTATCTCCTCATAGCCAATTGCTAACTAGAGACAATAATATCGAAACTCTCTACAAAACTCTCTACAAAATATAAGCACTTTCTACAAAACTCTCCATAAAATTCCCCACAATACAAAAGTCTCCATAAGCGAACCGCTTTTAACTTTAAAATGTCCATCTAAATTATGATTGACAAAACTGAAGATATTCCCCCCTTATCCTTTATTTCCCCCCTTATTCACATTCTCACACTCTCAGTATTCTAGGATAGACAGAAAAAAATAGCTAGTTTAGATTTGTGTAGGTGCGCACCTGAAATTAATAAAAGTAAGGAAAAAGTAAGAAAGTAAGAAGTAATCACCTTTCTCTTCCCATACATTCTCAAAACTTTATCAAAAAATAAAGTTTCAAAATTTATCTTCAGTTTCCGTCAATAATAATTGTTATTATCAAAAAAATATGTTAATCCAAAACTGCTAGCCTTTGTATTATTCAGATCATCAATTTCCCGTTTACCATTCCTTCCACAACAAAAAACTTCTTAACTATTATTATACTGTTAAGTACAGTCTTCTTCTTCCAATATGCAGTTATTTAAATGCCAAAATTCAACCTGGCATTCCCCCCATATTCTCCCATTAAACGCTGTTCAACCCAGCTCCTATTATAAACCATGTATATACATTGCATACCCCACATGTAATAACAACATACCCCTCCATTACTACATATAGAGTCACTTCACTAACCACTACTTTAATTCATCTTCTAACTGAACTTCAAAGTAATAATCATTTTAAACACCCTTAAGGTAACTCAATCAACCCAAAACATCGTAAAAATAACCATCTAAGTTAACTTATTTTTCACATTTCATAAAACACAATTGAAGTCCCAACAATTGAGCAAAGCATTTCAATCCCCTCATCATATTTATCCCCCCACATTAATCAATGTACACATACAAATTTCAAGACCATATTCTGAGTACCCAATAATAATTTTCCGCTTTAGAAAAACTCCATCAAGTACCTTTGTAAACACAAAAATATCGTGTCCAACTTCTTCTTCTATCTGCCATCTGCAGAACCTTGTATCACTCTATTCATCTATCACTTCTCCATTTCTTTAATAACCTCAAATTTTTTTCTATAATTGCAATATCTACATCAATGTCGCTATCCTCTCGAGGAGAGCTATCTTCTTTCATATCCGCTTCTTCATCAGTTTCTGACTTTTCATCCATCTCTTGTTCCCCATCTGTATTTCCATTACTAGCAACCGCTAATCTCTTCCTTTCTACATCCAATCTAATTTTTCTGTCTTGCCGTCTCAACAAATTTTCAAATAGTGGCATCTCTTCCTCACTCGAAGAATTCGCTCTAAGTTTCCTTTGCCTCTTAATTTCTTTTTCTTTCTGTCTATCCAACTTTCTTTTTACTGCCTGTCTTGTATTCATAAATGGAGGTTCAATATTTTCGGTAACTGACTCTTCACTAATATAATCGTCATACACGTTATTTTCCTCTGTCATGACTGTTTTTGGTACCGTTTCTTCTTGTTCAGCTGTAGTAGATGCTGTTGTTACTTGTTTTCCATTCTCTATAGGTATTGGATATACCGATTGTCTGACAATCTGTCCACCTGACAATATTTCTTCGGAACAATAATTATTATTATTATTCTCTGCATCCCTTTCTTCATTATCCCGCCTTAAGTGTTCTACATGTGAACGTGCAACATGCCCTGAAATTTGATTCTTAATAGTATACGACACTGGACCTTTTTTTTCTAAAATATAGTATCCCGGGACCCAATGAGCATCAAACTTAGAGTTTTTTCTATGTTTTTTATAATATACCCTATCACCTACGTTAAACTCTTGTAAGTGTGCATTTTTATTTGCGTATTTCTTCTGTCTTTCTCTAGCCTTAATTATATTATTTCTTAAACGTACATGTGCTTTATGCATCTCTTGCAACCTTGTTTCTTGAAAATCTTCTCCCAGATATTTTCTCCTAGGTTTTAATACATTATCAATTGGCAATATTGGTTCTCTTCCATGTACTAAGTAAAATGGTGAGAAACCTGTTCCTTCATTTTCGTGTGTACGTATCGCCGCTAATGCTATCCCCAAATAAAGATCCCAATCCATATCGTGTTCTTCTACATTTTTCGCTAGAATATTGTATAGTGTTCTGTGTTGTCTCTCATTTTTAGCATTAGAAGTTGGTCTGTAATATGAAGTCCTAATGTGTTTTATATTCCAATCTTTTACCAATTTCTCAAACTTTTTATTTACAAACTCTTTCCCATTGTCTGTAAGTATTATTTGTGGACACCCAAACCTTGGTATAAATTCTTGTAAAAGCATATTTATAACTGAATCAGCACTCTTGTCTGGAATTGGATACACTTCTGGCCAAAGACTATATGAATCAACTATATGTAGTAGGTATACATTTCCCGATAATGTTTTTGGATGAGGACCTGAAATATCCAAACTTACTTTCTGCATTGGAAATTGAGGAATATCGGTATCTTGTAAAGGACATTTAATTATCTTCATGTTTCTTAACCTACACTTTTCACATGCTTCAACATATTCATATACGCTTTTGAATAAATTCGGCCAATAATATTTACTGCTAATAGCCTTCACTAACTTATCTCGTCCAAAATGACCATTATTATCGTGGTATGCCTTTAAGACTTCTTGTTCTAAATGTTTCGGAATATATTTTCTTACTCCTTCACCTTTTTCACTGATATAATATAATTGATTGTCTTCTTGTAACTCTACAAACTTTCTTTTAAAACTATTTTCCACTGTTTCTTTCAATTTCTTTTTTATCTGTACTACTTTTGGATCTAATTCTTGTTCTGTTTTCATATCAAACTGTTCTAAATGTGGGTCTTCTGTTCTAGATTCCGACTCTTGCTCCGATGGTAAACTCTCAAATTCTTCCCTATTTATTATGGCAGAATCTAATATATTTACTTGCCAGTTTCGATCGTCTACCTCTGGTTCAACTTCATCTTCCGTGTTTCCTGATGATTGTGGGTACGGGATTCTAGACAAAAGATCGGCGCACGTATTATGTTTCCCTGACACATATTCAACCTTAGCATTGTACCCTTGTAAATTCAATGCCCACGTTTGTATTTTCCTATTTTGTATTGGTGCTTCTAATATCGACTTTAATGGCATGTGGTCAGTTCTAATAATGAAATTGGCGTTATGTAAGTAATAATTTAATTTTTGCAGCGCGTAGTGTATAGCATATGCTTCCTTCTCAATAATCGGCCATTTGCGTTGAGTTCTGCTGAGTTTATGCGACAAGAAATAGATTGGTCTTTCATTTTTAACCCCTGGTATTCCAGATTCTTCTCCTTCATATGGTTGAACCAAACATGCTCCTATTGCATTGTCTGAAGCATCTGTGTATAGTATTAGCTGTTTATTCAGGTCTGGATGTGTCAATAATGGTACCACCGTTAAGCTATCTTTTCACTCATCATCCCACTTAAATCTAGCGTATTTTCCCGTTAAATTCGTAATAGGTATTGCTATCCTTGAAAAGGCTGGTACAAACCGCCTATAATACGCACACGTTCCTATAAAAGCCCTCACTTCCTTAACGTTAGTGGGAGGAGGTAACTCTTTAATAACTTTTATCTTTTCCATGTCTGGTTTAATACCTTCCCTATTTATTATATAGCCTAAATATTTTGTTTCTGTCTTTAAAAACTGGCACTTACTAAGCTTTAATTTAACGTCATGCCTTCTTAATCTGTCAAATACTTGTCTAACATGTTTTAAATGATTCTCTACATCTCCTTTCGTAAAAATCAATACGTCATCAATATATGCTAAGGAAAACTTTGCATACCGTCTAGTACTTCATTTATTAAGAACATATAGTGAGACGGTGCATTTTTCAGACCGAATGGCATACGTAAAAATTCGTACGAACCCATATGAGTACAAAAGGCACTTTTTTTTTGCGCGTCTACCGACATCGGAATACACCAAAATCCTGCCCTTGCGTCCAGCGTTGTGAAATATGTAGAACCATTAAGCAGCCCCAAAATATCATCAATTACTGGCAGTGGGTACGCTACATTTTTAGTAATTTTATTTAACGCCCTGTAGTCACAACAGAACCTGTTCGAACCATCAGACTTGGCCACAATTACCACCGGAGATGACCATTCTGATTTGATCTTGTTATTATGCCTGCTTTTAACATATCTTCTATTGCCTTTTCTACGACTTCTCTATTTCTTAATGGAGTTCTGTATGGTTTTAAACTAATTGGTGGATGATCTCCCGTGTCTATTTCCATCGTAACTGTTTGTGTCTTACCCAATTCTAAATCATTTATCGCAAACACATCTTGATTTTGCTTTATAAGTTGTTCTAACACTTCCTTATTTTCTGGCGAAGTTTTTAATTGTGCTAACAATTCTTTTTCTCTTGTTACTTTGTCTAATGAATGTATTTGTGCTGTATTTCTTCTAGATGGATGGATCAATTCATCCATTCTTACGTTCCCTTTTCTTCTGTATCCGCGTCTATTATTACTTCTTTCATTAGAGGTTTCTGAATAACTTATTCCTGCCATATTTACTCTATCTGTTGCCAATATGTCACTAACGTTATGTTCTAGCTTAGCTATTACACATCCTCTGTATAATTTAATTTCTCTACCTGTGTTATTAATAACCATTACTGGAAATGTTAAACTTTTATCTAATTCTATTATTCCATCCGGAACTTCTAAACCTGGCTCATCAATTATTTCATTTTGCAATTCCGTGATTCTGACTATGTTTCCTGCTATATAATACGGGTTTCTCTTCAGTCTTGCTTGTATCAAATTAACTGACTGTGGTTTTAAATTCATGGTCGTTTTGACTCTAACAAGTGTCGACACATGCATATCTTCTTCTAAATCTACGTAAACATCTTGGAATTTTAATTTATGCAAATCAAATAAAAGTCTCACCCCATTTTTCAATAAAAAATCTCGTCCCAATATCATATTTCTATTTAAATCTTTAACCACATGGAACATATGCCTAACATTTATCCCTCCTAATTTCAAATTTATCATCGTTTGTCCTAACACTTCTAATTTTTGTCCCGTTACCGAATGAAGATTCTCCTGAATTCTAAATATTTTACAATTTTTTAACATTCGATATAAAAATGCTTCTTTAATCACGCTAACTTGTGCTCCCGAATCAACTAATGTTCTAACTTTATATTTTCCTATCTGTACTATACATGAGCTAGGATCTACCATATTTAATGACAATTGTTTTACCTCGGCTTGTTTTTTATTTCTCAACGTTCTATTATACTCATCCTTTGGGTTTTTAATATATTGATGCCCTTTTTGGATCTTACTATCTTCCCTCCTACTGCCGATCCTATTCAGTAAGCGGGATGCCAATTTCCCTGATTTCCTGACCTTCTAAAATTTCTCTGTATTTCTCCAGAATTCCAATTTGCTGGTCTGCCATTTGCCATTCTATTCTGTATACTCGTCTGAACACCTCTACTATTTTGCGTATTCGATGGGCCACTTCTGTTACCACAAAAGCGAAAAATGTGCCCACGTTGGTGACATCCCCAACAAACCACATTCGAGTTATTTGTGTTACCTTCCATGTTTCTTACAGTATTTCTCACTTGTCCTCTTCTATCTTGATTATATACATTCTCGTTTCTTTGCACCATCTGTATTTCTCCTCGTCTTCCTCTCCATCCATGTCTATACTGTCCTATTTCCATAGGTTCTTCAATTCTATCTTCCGAACTACTACCTAACTCTCGTCCTACCCTTAACCTAAACCTCCTCCTCAAGCTTTCCTCTTGTATAGCGATATCTACCGCTTGTGACAATCTTGCAGGATTCTCTCTTAATAATTTAAATTTCAATCCATCTGACCTAATCCCATCAACAAAAATCCCTACTAACATCCGTTCCACTTCTTCTGCTCGTACATTCTGTCCTAAAAATGACTCTTCAGCTAAATTGATTAACCTGTCACTGTATAACTGAACACTTTCTGTGCTGTTTTGTCTAGTCTGTCGCAATACTGAGAATGCGTGTTGTGGATCAGTAATTTCAGCATATTTTCTTGCGAGATCATCTTTAAATTCTTCCCAGGTTTCACCTCCTGCTGCCTCTAACTTTCTTCTTATATGGTCAGAAACTGGACTTGTACTTGTTCTGTATGCCAAGTTCTTTTTCTCTCCATCTGTAGCGTTTACTAAATATGCATGTTTTTCAATAGAAATAATCCATTTCTTAAACTGATTTGCTTGACCACTAAATCTTTCAACATCAGTGCTTATATTTTGTTGTCTTAACACTGCATCCAACCTTGATATTGCCCCGCCAACGCCAGTCAGTACCTGTGAAAAATCTTGGGATTCCATCCTAAAATTTATAATTATCAAGCAATATACAAATATTTCAAACAATATTAATTTCAAACCCAGCAACAATACATAATCTGTTAATTACTCTAATATTATCTAATTATCTTAACTAAAGCCTGCAATCGAAGATCCTGACGAAGAAATATTCCTGTTTCAACCCTGAATTCTGACAAAAGAATTTAAATGACCTCCTGATTCAGAATTACCTACACCACATAAAAAAGGACTCTAATCAAGCTCGTTAAAATGAGCAGAACAACGAAGAGCCTCTGGGTTTCTTTCCTTCATAATTTAATCGAAGTCGAAGTCAGATCTTTCCAATTATTTCCTGACGTTGATTATGCTCGATATCAGGCTCGCAACAAGACTGTTTGATTACTTGCTCGATTACTGTAGATTCCCTTCAAGTAAGGTCACCTTCACGCAAGCGACAATTGCTCACAACTTCAGCAAAAAAAACTCACTTTCCAGCAGCAATCTGTGATTTTCATATATATATTTCAGCGCAAACGTAATCCAGTCAACAACAATTGGACTTAAAGCTGACGCTATCCAGTCTCTTATTTTCATGTGGGACTCTCGCCATAATCAGTTTAAATTACTTTATCCAAACCCCGAGTTGAGACAAGTTTCATTTATGCCTTCCTTTAATTGAAGTGACTGTAGAGAGTATTGCAGACCTTGATTTCATAATTATGGAATTTGCACCATAACCTTGACTTCACCTTCAACAGTCCCACGGGTTTAAACTCATAATTTGTACTGATTTTTGATGCAGAACGGCATTACTTGATCTCAATATACCATTTTGCGTTGGTCAATTCTCCAGTTAATTTCATAATTATGTAATAACATCAGTCTTTCAAAAAAAATAAGTATCAATCAAACCTTTTTTTAGCGCTGACCTTGAAAATGGATCTCCTTCTTAACCAGGAATCCAGTGAGAACCCAGAACAGCTACCAACAGTCGGCTTTCATCTGTTGCGTTTCTCAATATTTACTTCTCCAGACACGCCAGACATAACCATCTTCTATGGCGGTACTCTCTCTCTCCGCGACCTCCCATGTTTCATAAATTCACGGCACCAAATCAACCTGTGTCACAGTGCTACATACAGGTTATAATAGTGATCGTACAGCACACAAGTCTTCGCGTTGTTAGAAACATACTTTATTATCTGAATCGTTCTATCTCTGCACACATGATGGAGACTCACTTCTTGGTGTTGACATCTCTTCTCGCTGGCCTCAAGTGACGTGTGTGTTTTACCTAGATACCCTTCTTCATTCGTGCACACACGTTCACTATGGTTTTCCCCCTAGTCAAGGAATGCGCAGCATTCCTTAACTCTTTACTCCTAACCTAATTCCTCACTGTTACACAGACTCTTGTTTGACAGACTGTTGGATACCAGTTTAACTGGCTAGACTCTTGTTTGACAGACAAGCCCCGGGTGGCAACATCTGCTGGACAATTCACTGGCCTGCAGGAACTGGGGGAGCAGAAGCTTCACACGGACACACCTGCAGCCTGCACTGGCCCACATCACTCGCCCACAGGCCTGCTGCCACAGTCTAGCCCTGGGCCTAGATCCATCAGCAAGATTGGCAGGCCTATAGCTGAGGTCTTCCAGACCCCAGACCCGGTGAGTTGCAGTTGTGATTCATTATAGACCTTGTACACGTATACTGTTTACATATAGAAGACGTGGTTCATCATAGATTTGGCCACTTTCCCTCATATACATATACAGTTTACATGTAGGAGATGATATGGTTCATCATAGATTTAGCCTCATACACATATATTGTTTTTACACAGAAGACATGGTTCATCACAGATATGTGCACTTTCCCTCATACACATATACTGTTTGCACATAGAAGATGATGTGGGTCATCATAACTTATATTTAGCTTGTATTGGATTTCTTTTGAGTGTTATATCTGGTTTGCTGTTATGCATATATTCATGTTCATGTAATGGTTAGGATGTTACACTGACATTGACATGAGCATGGTCGGACAATGATTTGATGCCAAGTCTCATCGTTTGCTATGGCAAAGAAAGACTGACACCTATTCCTCCATGCACTCAGACCTACAAAATGTGATGGTCTCAAAACTGTACACACCCATGGCAGACCCCTGCTACAGGACTTTTTATAAATGTATTTCTGTTTAGTGTATGTTGTAATTCTGCAGCCTGTTTGTGTTGTGTGTTGAATTGTTGCATCAAATGACAACTGATAGTAGCCATGTTGCATTGGTCACATCTCCGCTTTGGTCTTGCCAGGATGGTCTTCTCCAAGCGGTGCAGTTGAGAAGACAGGCAGCAGCTGCGGTGGATATCCAGCGGTGAGAGAATGTTGAGTTGATGTTTGTCTCAATGCGTGGTTGTGTGGGGTTTGTAGCATATCAGAAGTGTCGAATGTGATCTAGAGATGAGAGAATGTTGAGTTGATGATGTCTGTCTCAACACATGGTTGAGTGTGGTTTGTAGCACATCAGACTAGGATGGGTAACTCTGTTCTTCTTCTGGTTTTGCCATTTCCTTACAGCACTACGCTTATCCACACAGGACTTTTCCACCTTAACATTCCACCAAGGTGGCTGCTCCTAGATTTTTTTTCCTGACCTGAAGCTTTCTGCGCTTGTCGCGCCTTATTTTAGTCACCACATCTTGCCCTGTACTGTCATACTGGAAAGTCTTGACCATTGACTTGTGCTGCCTGGTTCTGTCTTTCTCCACCAATAGGCTGCAAGGGTGGTGGTCGCTGCCATGGTACCCTAGGACACCCCATCTACACACCACACTGTAGTGAGTGAAGGAGCAACCAGCGCCAGATCATTAACGCTGTCCTCATCACCTGGACAACTTGCTGTCCTGGTGGCACAGCCACTGTTGATACAAACCAGGTCAATGGTTTCAAGTGCAGTCTCAAGCTCCTCCCTTAGCGTTGAAATCGCCACAGAAAATAACATTTCTCTCGTGACCTAATATGTCACTTAAGCACTGCCACTTCTGGGAATCCACACTCCCGTTATGGGCATAAACATTAACCAACATGAGTGGTAGACCGGATTGAACTCTAACCGCCTGTATTTGTAGTCGTCACTGTTCCCCCAAAAAAA
>JACEFZ010026975.1:0-32732 GCA_014155875.1 Cepaea nemoralis | reverse complement strand
AAAAACCATTCGAATTTTCTATAACCTGACAATACACCGCGAGACATCGATGGTGCAATAGTATAATTAACTATTGTTCTCACGAGGAAACACGAATCTAAATTTGTCCTATCCCTTCCTCTCCTCCTTTCTCTATCACTTTCTCCTCTTTCTTCTCTCTTCTTGCTTCATCATCCCTTATTATCAAAGATTGTGCGTTGTAGGCAGAGCTCGACTGAGGAACGACCACTTAGGCTTCACACTATTTCAATCATTTCCCTCGTCCTCTTCTTTCCCTCCTCTTTCTCCCCTCCTCTCTCTCTCTCTCTCTCTCCTCCCTTCTTCTCCCCTTCTCTCTCTTCTTTTGTCTCCCTATCACAGTGACTTATAATATAAGATACATTTCCTCTCCTGAAATACCATTTTTTGCCTCGTTAATACTGCTCTCAATCTCTGTCACACACCTTATATTCGTTAGTATGCGCTGGCGTACTGTAACAAGTAAACGGGCACGATTATTGGGATTCACAGAGAAGAATCGGTGGTGAATGACGAGTTGTTGGATGACAGTTGGTTGGAGGTAAACAAATATGCGAAACTTTGAATAACTAAACAGGCAGTGAACACAGAAATAACATAAATAGATACACATTTTACTGTGCAGACATATACTGACTAAACGGGCCGCGAAAATTGAAATAACATTTTTAAAAAAAATTAGTATTATTGGAAAAACAGAGATGGGACGAATACAGCACCAGTCAGCTATTTTTAAACACATGTTAATAATTAGATGTTTTAGATTGGGTGCTATTTGATAGTTGATGTTGTTTACGTTCTGAATTCTCGTTTCCATTTTTCTATCTGGTCTTCCATCCTCTGTGAACACGCTGCACAAATACTTGTATTCTCTAACTTCTAATCATTTCTATTTACCTTATATTGCACTGGTGTTCGGCGAATTGTCATAACTTATGTCTTGTCGGTGGTAATCTTCATATCAAAATTCTGACAATAGTCAAGGCAATGTATATGGTGCTAGAAATCATCATTGTTCTCATACAGTAAAATTTAGACGATTGCAAACAGCAACTCATTTAAACTCTCTGGGTGTAGATTTGCTTCCTTATTACTGCCAGCCTTACAAGTAAAATTAAAACACGCTAATATATATATATAACAAATAAACAGCATATTCGCACCACCCCTATGCTACCAATCTCAAACTTGGACATTATCCAAATAACACTTTCGCAAAATCAACACCTGTGAGATGAGATGCCCGAGGAGAGCTGCAAACTTAACAATCCGAGACCGAGTAAGACATTTTGTTATCAGACAGACAGTGGGACCAGCACCTTGTGCCACATTTATTGAAAGACAGAAGATCAAGTGGTTTCGCCATCTCGTTAGAATGCAACACTATGAATTACCATCACTTACCCTACATCAGTGGTTCTCAACCAGTGGGGAATCCCCCTACCCCCAAAATTTTGGGGGTCCAGTGGGGGGGGGGGGGTGAAGACCATTTCAAGATCGCGTTAATACAAGAACCGATTACTTGATATTGTTTTTCCCTTCATACTTTACAGTTATGTACGTCTCATCCTTCTAAACTTCATTTTATAAAGTAAGTAGACCCACAAATCATGTTTTATGTGGATGTCTAGACTTGTTTTAGTATATGCTATTAAATTTACCTTCCATTTTTACGTATACTGTGTAGGGGTGGGGGGATTTTTGATAGGAAATATGAAATGGGGGGGGGGGGTGACGTTCTGAAAATACGGTGAAGGGGGGCACGGGCCAAAAAAAGGTTGAGAACCACTGCCCTACATAAAAGATCATCTGCGACGAGACCAAGAGGACGCCCAAGCAGAAAATGGATTAACGACATGAGCGACATTGTACAATCACACGGAATGACACTATCCAATGCCACCCATAGGGCGCTGGAGCGCCAGTTATTCCTCCCCACGACGCTTGACGGCAAAAGTGGAAGCTGTTGATGATGATGATGATAATGATAAATACATATAACAGCATATTACCGGTCTTTATTCCTGCAATAAACACTTGCCACAACCAAAAAAAAAGTGCGATGAAATGTTCTACAGATGAATATGTCCAGACTTGTAAGTTGCAACAGTAGCATTTCCGGCACACAGCAAACAAAACAGAGTTCATGTGACATATATACTGTCATGTACGAAACGTAATCGCTAACCCACTGGTTGGCGAATTCTAAAAGTTTGGCGGTTTCTTAGAATCGTACACATGAAACCAAAAATGAAAGTTGCCGCTGAGGACAGTGTAAAGTGAAAGTTTCCGCTAAGGGCAGTGTAAACAATACGAAATGACATGAAGTAATGCAGTTTTAATCATGTGCTATGCCGATAAGCGTGGGCGGTCATGATTCGTCTTCTCACTCGATCACCAGAGTCGTGTATCAACTCTGTGTTCTCGACTCGATCTTGCCACGTTGTCAAGCCATCAAGCATTTACTTCTCTGCCTTCCCGTTGTTCTCTTCCCATCGATCTTGCCATTTGTCATCAAGTTCTCCAATTTATTTCTTCTCGTAACGTGACCAAAAAATTTGACTGTCTACGTCTCATTTCTCTAATCAGTGTCAGATTTTCATTTATTTCTTGTTGGACTTGGTCATTTGTGTATTTCTGTCTGTCTGTGGTATTCGTTGCATTTCCCCCAGAAACCACATGTCCACAACCATCATATGTTTTTAAAATTGTCTGTTCATTGTCCACGCTTCACATACATACAAAAGTGTAGGTTCTTCTTCTTCTGCGTTCATCCGGATTTTTTTTTCTCCGGATGTAATTGCGTTGTGCCTGTTTACAGCAGAGCTGCGTTCTTGCGCCGTTAGGCCGACACATCCGACTTCTGCGGGCATTTGTTGACCGGGTTAATCTTCCCGGGGTGTAGGTTCTATGTAGCACCTCAACACTCTTGTTTCTCGTTGCATTTGAAATCTTTTTATTTGTCAGTACGTGTTTCATCGTGCAAAAGGCTACCTTGGCCATGGCGATTCTTGTTCTAATATCTTCAAGGCATCTCTTTTCTTCTTCTTCTTCTTTCGTTCGCCTGAAATATGTTTATAACTGCAATGTTGTCTCTTGTATGAATCTAACAGTCTTTTTTAGTTCATTCAGCGGGGCATCTCTCTTCAAATGTTATGACTGTTCCGAGATAATTGTACCGATTCTCTTGTTTAATATTATTCCCATTTACTAGTATATTACATTGTGGTGTTTCCTTCTTCCTAGTGACGACCATAATCTGTGTCTTCTTACAATTTAATTCTAACCCTAATTGTTCACTGTGTGCAACAACCACATCTACTAAATGTTGCAGATCCTGCTCATCTTCTGTAATCAATACTGTATTATCCGCATATATAATGTTATTGATGTTACGTCCCTCAGTGATGATTCCTTTCATATCTTCTACATGTATAATGTTTTACAGAACACAATTTCGGAAATAGTATGACGTTGCGGTGACTAGCCTTCATCAGCAAACAATTACACAAAATATAACCACGGAGAAGCAAATGTTTACATTTCCACAGATTTACCACAGTTCCACTAATTTTATTCATACTTTGTCTAATATAAAACAACACAAATAATACAGCTGTACCGCATTTCCACTAATTTTATCCATACTTTAGACAATATAAAATAACACAAAGTTTAGTTTAGTTGTAGTTTAGTTTACGCAAAGTAATACAGATTTACAGAATAGAATTACGGAAAACACAGGACGTTGCCGCGACTAGCCTTCACCAGTAAACAAATACATACTGAAAGCATAACATACAATAACGGAGAAGACACTACATTGACTATATTGAGAACGGGATGAGAAGAATGAACATATGAAAAACTGATAGCAATGAAGAGAAGATTAAAATTTTAAACAAAATTTGTTATTGATCTCAGAATCCCAGGCTGTGGTACTAACATGAATCTTCACATTGGTACCTTATTTGCCGTGGGAGTCTGTGGTGTCACGAGGAATGTATTTGTTTGCTGAAGGCTAGTCGCCGCAACGACCTGCGTTTCCTGTAATGGTGTTCTGTAAAGCTGCATTACTTTGTATTATTTTATATTGTTTACATTTCCACAGCTTTACCAAAGTTCCACTAATTTTATTCATACTTTAACCGTACACCGCTGACATTGCCCGGGCCGCGTAGCCCTTCAGGGCTTGCTCCAAGCCAAGCGTCGCTTTATTATTGATTGATTTATTTGTATCAAGCAGCGTACCCAACGTGTGTTTGTTACTTCACCCATGTTTTGTTTTCGCTCGCCCGCTTTTAAATCAAATGTAGTCCATACAGTACTACTACGTCTAGTTCACTGGTCTGATGTTTGGGTGTGGATTAGCTTTCCCTATTATCAGTGTCGATCCTATAAGGCGAACTCACCCCGACGTCTGAGGTGCTTGTAATTGACGTCCCCAAATCAAGGACGAGAGGTCAACAGGATATGCTTTTCAGAACCCTCATTTCGTTCAACTGTTGTATTAGCCCACTCTAGGCTAATTGCCCATGTAACTCTTTTGTCCCATGGAGCTACCATTTTAATTGATTGAGTGTCATGGGATGATGAATTGTCTTAAGCGACCTCCCCAATTCTAATTTTCAAAACAAAAATTCCAAATTCGGCCTCGTTCAACCTGCCTCATCAGCTATGGTTATTATTGAGGTCCGTGGTTTTTGTGGGTTCATTCACCCTAATTCTTGTCTTGTGCGCTCTTACGAGTGAGTCCTCCCTCGGACTGGTTATGTTGGTTTGTGTCTGTGACGTCAGCTGGGGGGATCGGTCGGCGGCTATTCTTTGGGCTAGTCTCCTCTGGTGATTTTGTTTGTCAGTGTTGGCTTAGTGGTAGTCCTTATCGCCTGGATAGATACGTCTGGCGTCGTATTGTGATGCGTAGATCCACATTCCGCGTCGTATTCTTCTTTGTCTTTCCCTCTCGAAGTATTTATCCTCCCACTCCTGGTTGGCAGCTTCCTGGTCTTTCTCTTCTTGGCTCCGGTTATCTTCACCTGTGTCGGTAACCTCCTCTTGGCTTTCTTCAGGTGGCTGGCGGGATTCTGGTTTTCCCTTGAGTGTCTTGGGCATCGTTGCTGGACTACTGGCTTCAGCTTGCTGTTTCTGATTGGTCTGTGGCTTGGCTCCATCCTGTGTCTTTTTGCCTCCTTTTTTGTGAAGTGTCTTGATAAGCTTTTCGATGTTTTCTTGTTGATCTTTATCTTGCGGTTTCTCTGTGTTCTTTTCCGTGTCTTTTGCTGAATTAATCTGGGTTGAATCCCTTTCAGTTCTTAGCAGTTCTCTCTCGGCTTTTATTGCTTGTAAGATCTCTTCATTCTTCTTTGCCGTCTGGGTCATGTGCTTGTGACGGGACAGCCCCGGCAGCATCCGAATGACACAAGTTTGAAAGGAATTAAAGAGCCCACAAGAATTATTCTATCATTCTCTAAGTAAAAGAATAATTGTCCACCAGAAAATAATCTAGTCCCCAACCAAGGAATAAGGAAAAACTAACAGAGATTGCAAACAAGAGAAAATTACATTTTGACCACGCACGCCCCATCATTTCTGTAATGCTAGGTCTGAGAAAGCTTTGATGTCCAGATCAAACGTGTAAACCAGCCACGGCAGAATTGGAGATAGCCAGACCCGTCTGAAATAATACATGGCAGTGCTACTCAGGGGAAAACCCCGTGTGATCCAAAGACGGCAATATAATGCAGGCTTAACACCTACCCGCAATACGTGGCAAAGTAGGAACACATGGCTGACACACTATTGCCAGCAACCCAGGAAGGCTGGTGTTAATAGCCTATTGGAATGCAATGACGCAACTGCATTGCCGCCAAAGCATGTTTCATTGTTTCAGGCGTGGCGGGGCCTCCGTCAATTTGATTGACAAATGGAACTACCGTCCACGGGAATGTAGGAGGGGTGAAAAGAACTTGGGACTTAATCCATCTCGGTAACTCATGCTACATGTGGAAAGTAGGTGGAGTTAATTAATAGGGGATATATTAATTAGCCAACGTGAAAACTAGCCAGGGATGAAGAGAATAAAACTACATGCATGGCCAGCAAGACTTGAGACGCAAACTCACGTATAGCAAAAGGATACCTACTGGAGAAATATTAACATTTCGTTCTGTTGGACTTCTGTACGAAGTATTATGATGGAATTTCCAAAACTATAAAACCCAGGTAATACCATTAGTTTGTCTGCTAGTCTGAAGGCTTGTGTAGTTTCCTGTTTTCTACATATTCTCCCAAACTTTACACTCTGTGGATTTTCTTTGTACTTAATGTTCCAGTTTCTAGATTTACTATTACACTGTGAACTTATCTTCTTCTTTCATTCACCACTTGGTTGTCTGATTTGTTGTATGTGATAATTTGGAGAAATCCATTATCCAAGCTACATGAGCGTGTGGCTTATTCATGTACAGGAGATACATTTAGATTCATCCTGTATGATGTTAAACATTGGGGAGACTGACTACTTAGAAATTCCTGAGAGCTACCAGTCTCTTGATAGCGTCCAATTAACATTGATTATTTGGACCAACACTTTGAGTGCCTACCAAGATTGTGGTGAAACCACTTGGTTTGAGCAATGGCACCAGTTCACCTGGTCTGCATGATGTCTGCATGAGGACAGACATGACTTAGGACATTCAATATCCCATACAGATTCAGGGAAGGCATTTAATGTTCGACAGGACTGTGCGACCAGCCCTTCCGACAAGACAGTATGAATGAATCAGAAAGGGAAAGAGTAAGTGAGGTGAACTTATATGGGAAACACTCCATTACATAAATGTATGTGAATGATGTATGTTTTGAGCTATAGATGTTCTAAAGGGTTTTATGAATATATACATATTTATTTATTTATTTAGAACTGATATATGTTTATGTAACATGCCATCATCTATCATCATACCATCATATATTATGACTTGAATGTATGTTTATATGAATGTATAGACATATGTGTTTGAGATGTGTAGACGTAGATACTACCCATCTCTGTTCGTTTCATTCCAGATCTCTTAGGAGCAATGGACAGTCAACAACCCATATCAGGAAGTGACTTAGCCTTGTGAGGGACCAATTTGGACTCCTTCAATCTGACAGTGAACTGCGTCTCACTGGGGGAAGCATGACCTATGTGACCTCTTAAGTTACGTATACCATAGTATAATCATCATCATCATATGATCATCAAGATTAGAAATAATAAACACAGTTGTTGTATTTTAAAACTCAATTTGTCCGTATAATTCTAAATGTTTATAAATGTTTGTGTAGCGTATCAAGTACACACATTATTGTATCATTTAGTGGGGGTTCACACATATTGTCCAGAAGTGGGAATCTATGTCCGGGAGGTATCTTGCCTATGCAGTCATAAGTAACCAGATTACGTTGCATGTCTTAACACCTCCTTTCTCACTTCTGGTGATACCAAGTACAGCCAAAACTATATAGATATATTCTATCTTCAACGAGCCACTTCTTGGCTGTTTTCTTGAGTATCAGGGAAAGTGTCTTAAATCAGCATAACAGACATTTGTTCCACGTTTTCTCTCTGGGATCTGGGGTGGTAATTAGTCCCTTCTGACAGAGTTAGGGGATCTTAAACTGCATCCAGAACAAAACACCAGTAGAAGAAAACGAATTTGGCTGAGTGGTTGCCCACCCGGGAGCTACTTCAAGCCAGTTGGTGACATTGCTCCACCTCTTGTGTTATGATTTTCTGGATATCCTTTATTTGTGCAAGCAGCTTTTCATTGGCGCTGGTTGGTGTCGGTGTTTGCTGGAGCTTGACTTGTTTTTTTTTGTTTTTTAACTCGTCCATCTGGCTTTGTAGTTGTGCTCTTTCATCTCACGTGATGAACGTGGCTGTCTCGCACCTCCGCATTGCTTCCTTATATGGTGTCATCGTGGTAATGGCGAACTTTAACACGTCTCTGTGTCTTTGGAGGTACGGACAGCCCAAGTATCTTGCTTCATACTTGCCCAGGCAGTTGCCGCACTTTATTTTGTTGTTGGGTGCTCGGAAGTCCGTGACCAGCTTGGTCAGCGGACACTCCTTGAAGGCGTGGTGATCGACGCAGAATCGGCATATTTCAGTCTTGCTGCGGCAAAATGTTCGACTGTGGCCGGCCCACTGGCATCGTGAACATTGGTTGATTCTTGGTATAAACCTATCGGGCTGTTGCATTATCTTTTTGATCGACACCTGGCCTGGTATCTCGCTGCCTTCAGTCGTCACCACCGCCAGCGTAGTAGGGATCTTTGAGTATGTTAGGATCCGCTTCGCCTTCAAGATTCTGAGGTGGATATTTTCTTCTTGTAGCTGCTTCGTGATTTGTTCGTCTGATAGCTCCACTTGAATCCACTTGACAACCCATCTGACTGTTTTTGAGTCGGTGTTTCCGCCTCTGGTGTCTTTCTCCTCCTTCTTCTCAGCTGTCTTGGTTCTTGTCTGTGGTGGGCTGTCCTCGATCTTCCTCGTGGTAGCTTCAGTAGTGACTGTAGTTTCAGGTTCTTTGCAGTTCGCAGGCAGGCTCTCCACTTCGTCTTCTTGACGATCTTGTCGGCTCCCACACTGCACATCTTGGATGCCACGTGTCTTTTGGTGTTCTTGCTACGTGCCATTTTCCCCCGTATCAGGCTTCTTGACTTGTTCAAGTGACTTGTCTTGATAGCGCTCGCAAATGAGAATTTGCACGCACACGCACGCCACCTACCGTACTGGCCATGAGCTTACATACAATAGTTTTCCATAAGCAAGCCACATTAATTTTATATATATAATACAACATTTCTGCTATCATATTAACAACTTCCCATTTCCCGCTATCGTTTTGTATTTGGTCCCAATTTGCTTTTTATTTTGGCACTCAACATGTTAAGCAATTTTGGTCCCAGCATGTTCAATTTAATGTAACCACGGTTTAAGATCATTATAATCTTCATTATTATCGTCATGTGTCATGTCGATAAGTGTAGACTGTCATTGTCCGCCGTCTCACTCCATCACCAGTCTTCGATCAGCTCTGTGTTCTTGTCACGGTTATGTCACGTGGCTAAACCACCCAGCTATGCTTTTTTTTCCCCCTTTACGTGTGCTCATTTCACATCAAGTGCCCAAAAACATATGGATTGTCTACGTATAATTAAGAATTGTCTTAGACAGACAGTTGGCAACTGACGTGGACGATAGTGTTACAGCACAAATCTCAACCTTTAGTACTATTTATCTCTTGGTGACTTAAATTACGGTTGTAAGTCCTGGACCATTTGGCAACTGCTGAAGAAGAAAATAGGGACTACTGGAATGGTAAAACGAGCATACAATATAAATAACGAACTGTGACATGCACCTATTTTCACCATTCTTTATTGCCGTGTTTATGCTCATTATTCCCCTCCCGCGGACCCCATTAGCTTTGTTTTGTTGTTTTATTATGTTGTCAAAGAAGGCAATTAGGAGTGAAACGTCGGATTTGTGTGTTGTGGTTTATCTTAATAATCACACAATTCCTAAACGTTATTTTATTACTATGTATTGATTGTTGCTTGCTTCGCTTCGGAGGTCACGGGTAGCAAGCATCGCCTGGATCAATTCTCCTGGGCATGCCGGTGTGCTAGGGAATGAACAGGCAGACATATTGGCTGGCTCGGCAAAACTTGGTGGAGTATTGATGCATGACAAGATAGACGTGGTTGCGGCCTTGTGGGAGCACGTGTACACCTCGGGGAGCAAATGGATTACCATAGTCTGGTAAGAATGAGGCAGCGAGGTGTGACGAGGGGATCTGGCCGACGATCGACGCTCAGAGGAAAGGCGAGACGGACATATAATCAGATTGCTACTGGAACTATTCAGTGTTGGAACTCTTCGCTGGCTGCTGAGGATGGGGACGCAGCGCTTATGGGAATGTCCCGAATGCTGTGATGTCGGTTCCTAAATCAATCAATCAATCATATTGATTGTTACAACCCATCTTGTAACTGTGGTTTCTGTTCACGTGTCTTGTGTTTCTTCTAAGGCGTGTAAATGTGCATGTGCTTGACTGTTTTCTGCAGGATCTACAAATGCCTATTTGTTTCGTTTCACATTATAACTACAGTGACCTACTACATACACTACCCTTCACTATAGAAACGGCACTTTGTGAAGTCATAACCCGAACTTTATTTCATGTTTTCATGCACCGAAATATGTGGCTTTAATTTCTGAAATTGCCTCAATAAAACAGCAATGCCTTCAAATTAAATCAGATGTTTTACATTGCTATTTCTTGTTTATGTTCTTATTCAACGTTGTCTTACAATTTCAATCACCACAGTCTCAATTGGTGCGTGTACTCATCAATCAATCAATCAATCATGTGCCATGCCGGAATACTCATAGTTATCGCCTTTTCCCCGCTGTTTGCACGTCATTTATTTCAACTGGGCATTGGGCTGCAAGCTGTTGATAATGAAATGCCTACAGGCCATGGAGAAAACACTACTAACTTAGCCCTTATCTCAGCCAGTTTGTATGTGTTGTGCTAAATCATGACTTATATGCCGATAGGGTTCCCCAGACGAATGTTGCAAATGCCTAGGACTGCCATAGTAACTAACGATTGCCTGGAAGAGGCTAATGAAAATAGAACATTTTATGCACAAAAATTGGCAAACAGTGTTCCTTGGTCATATAATGAGAGGAGAAGTAGTGGAAGTAGTAGTGATGTCGGGAACGATCAACGAGAGAAGAGACAGACCGTCAGAAATGATTCTGAGTGGAATGAGACAGTGGCATCAATAGATTTGACCCTGAGCACCAAGGACGGAGATGTGCTCAGAGACATGAACACCTACACCAGCTGGCAGGGCCCAGGTGACCCCATTTGATTCAGGACTCGGATAAGGAAAGCATAGCTCTTCAATACGTTCCCCATGCAGATGGTACTTTTGTCATGAGAAATGTCCACTCCAATATTTCTACGTTCACCTTCAGACATCAATATGACTAAATACAAAGAACGCAGCAGTCAACTGAATCTTGTTGATATCCCCATAGAGGTTGTCCTCAAAAGGAGCGGGTGTGGGTCAAAATATTTGTCTCTGTTGCGCATATCTTGGACAGTTCTGCAAAAAATGTCTACACCAGTCTGATGCCGATAGATGCCATCCCGTTCCAATGGTCAGCTAAAACTCAATAATCCAGAGCAGTAGCGTAATTTGGAGGCTCAGAGGAAGCAACCGCTCCCCAGTTGTCCTGTTTATGAAAAGTGACGTCTATTATGTCAGATTTTTAAAAACATATTCTAGAGCGCCATTGTATGTGCTCGCTCCCCTAATCTATGAACCTGGCTACGCCTCTGCTTCAGATAACTCACAAGCAATAATTCCACCAGCAGCGGCGGCAACGACGACGCCATTCACTGAAAAAGCCCATGTTCTAATTCCTTTTCAAAACACAAAGCGTGGTCTTATCAATGCGAACAATGCCGGGTTTTTCCAGCGTGTTTGCCAAGCTCTAGGCGTGGAACAAAAGAGAAAGCAGCGGCTGCAGCAGGATATAATAATATGAACTGGAAACAATTAGGTATATATTTTGCTGCTACGAAAAGAAGTGACATACGAAACAAAGACACAATGCACATTCACATACCTTACAAGTTAAGAAAATCCATCGTACACAGGTGAAAAACAAAGTGTGACTTAGCCAAAAAACAGAAGTAATCAATAAATATATAAAATGAAATAATAAAATAGCAAATAATTACAGTAGGACAACAAAGGACGGCCGACGTTTCGATTCTAAGAATTGATAAGATAACTTGACAAAGATTCTTAGAATCGAAACGTCGGCCGTCCTTTGTTGTCCTATTGTACTTACTTGCTATTTTAAGGTGCCTGACAATAATCTTTGGTAAGGATGACTCTCATGTCCTTTTCAGGACCCATTCCCCCACTGGTCCAAGCCTGACACCCAGCTCGTGCCTGTGGCTCCTAGTAGCTGTCAGCATGCAACAGCGGCCACCCCCCGGGCAACAGCTGTGAAAGGTTGGCTAAACTAGGCTTGGGTAGCTGATTTGGTGTAAAACCAAGCGGTGAACTAGGGTATGCCTACCCAGCATGTGAAGACAGGATTTGGCAGACTGCGCGGAAGAAATCATTCCTTATTCAACGGGCAAGACGGCGTTTACCTGCAAAGTGTTGTGGAACGTAATGAGCACGGCAAGGCACGTAGAGCGTCCTAGTCATCCACTGCACCTGTATTCGTCTCCAGTCGTCTCGACTTGTCTTGCCACTGGACTCAGATGGACACAGGCGAGAGAGTGAGGTCGATGAATTGTGCAACTCTTCCTCACTTTAATCCAATTCATCGCGCACGTCATTCTTCATCCAACGTCATATATGACATTCAAACCCTGTGGCTATGGGCGAGCGGCGAAGCGGCAGGCGTGGGTACGCTGGCAGCCGTATAGGGGACGTAGGTTTCGGTTCTCATTTAGGGAGCCTCCCTATGATCTTGACCTCGATGGATTTTCCACTCCTTCTTGGTCATGTTGTTGGGTGGGTAAGGGGTGGTATGTAGGGGTGATATGTAAATTAACTCTTGTGTTTGTGTATGTGTATGCCCATATTTCCACACCCACAATCAACATGAAGAAACAACCTCTTGCAGGTGTCAACAAGAAAGACGAAAACAAACCATTCATACCACTAAAAAACCAACAAACAAGAAAATTTCGTTTTCATAACTTTTATTTTTCCATCAATTCCATTGCATGAAATTTTCAATATTGTCGACATCCGCCTCACACCGCCTCGGTCCGCTCCACGTCACCGAGCACGTGGATATCGAACCCTTCGTTGAGGAAACCGAAGTCAATATGACAGATTGGAAAACAATGTTTTGGGCCTTCACTCGATGCACGAATACAATTTCACGATGATAGTTACCAACATTCGGCAGCTGTCCATAGTGGATACCCATACTTTAACTCTAGTCCTTAAGCCAGATTATGCGTAATAAACACTAGACAGACATACATTAACATTAATCTTGTAATACTAATCACGTATTAAATGTCTACATTTCTTGTATAGTGCTTTTAGAATATTAATCTGTAAATATAAATATAAATTTCAATTAATATAAGCAATAACTTGCTAAGATATCATTGAAATACGTTATAAACAACCCAAATAATTTCCCCTTTTCCAAACAGAATAAAAGTAACCCAAGGGAGGCGAATCGTGTCTCTCGGTTCAACCAGAATTAATAGTCTCCCTTTCCACAAGTAACAGATGTTACTTACAACAGGTAAAAGGTCACACATAGGTCAGCTCATGACATTTGAAAATACTGTCGAGTGATGAAACGTCAAAAGTCTAAATGCTGACAGGGAGTATTAAAATATACCAAGAGGCCCTGTTTCTTTCTGTATTTATTTCTTTCTTTCATTCTGTCTTTCATTCTTTCTTTCCTTCATTCTTTATTTGTTTATTTCCTGTCTGTCTTTATTTGTTTATTTGTTTATTTCTTACCATCTTTCTGTCTTTCATTACTTCTCTATATATTTCGGTGTGTTG
The DNA here is from genome assembly GCA_014155875.1 of Cepaea nemoralis. Taxonomy (NCBI): domain Eukaryota; kingdom Metazoa; phylum Mollusca; class Gastropoda; order Stylommatophora; family Helicidae; genus Cepaea; species Cepaea nemoralis. Next base: position 19,085 of record JACEFZ010026975.1, on the reverse strand, counting down.
CTCACACTCCTCAGTAACTTTAGAACCGTTGTGCCCGACCTTGACATCATAGCTATCTGCCCTGTCCGTGACCGAAGACGTGGGTGGACAACCCATGAGTCTGCGCTGAAAACATGCCTGAACACGCTCGCTATGTAGGCATTTTACAGCCTGGTATAATGATATAGCCATGTCAACAGTTCTCTATGTAGGAACGTATAGAAAAACGTATGAACGGTTTGAACCGGTTATGGCTATAGCTATATTGTACCACGTGACATGCCGCTATAAAACATCCATACACAAGGGCTAAGGTCTCATTCTATTGTTGCATCACAGAAGAGAATCAACCTGGCTCATGCGTGTGCGTGTAGGAAACTGTAAATATTTCTTTCGATAACTGCAGTGATGTCTCTTGCACGTGTGTGTGTGTGTGTGTGTGTGTGTGTGTGTGTGTGTGTGTGTGTGTAAGTGTGTGTGTGTGTGCGCGCGCGTGTAGACATTCGTGGGTGTGTGTGCGTGGTGCGCGCTCATGCGCGTGCGTGTAGGAAACGTTAAATATTTCTTTCGATAATTGCAGTGATGTCTCTTGCGCGCGCGCGTTTGTGTGTGTGTGGTGCTTACGTGTGTGTGCGTGCGTGTGTGCGTGCATGTGTGTGTGTGAGGTGCGTGTGCGCGCGGTGTGTGTGCGCGGTGTGTGCGCGCAGTGTGTGTGTCCACGCGCACGCGTATGTGTGCGCTCGCACGCGTGTTTGTGTGTGTGTGTGTGTGAGAGATCGCCGTTTTCCATTGCATACTGGCCTATGCGTGAAGACTGGATACCGTATGTATCTCGTTTTGTGTGCTGGTAGTAATTCATAATGTCGGGGCGTCCATAGGCATGTGAGGGGGTGTTATGTGGCTACAGTACTGGTCCGCCGAAAGGGGGAGTGGCTGTGGAGTGGGTATAGGACAGGCTGTTGGTAGTAAAAATGTGGGTGGGTCAAGTGGCGTCGTGGTTGAATAGTGGAGACAGGGGTGGAAAAGATACTAGCGAAGATGTCACCGGGGCTCAATGGTGGAGGCAAGGGGTGGAAAACTGATTAGCGAGGAGGTCACCGTGGCTGAATGAACCTATTACACGTGGTAATAGGAAAACCATACCTTGTGCTCACTGGCTCGCGCTGCACACGATCACCCGTGGCTAATGGTCACATCCGATCACATATGGCGCTGCTTACGGTCGCATGTGTAATGCCAGAGGGGGAAAGAAATTCGTTCTGGTGCATGTGTGGTCGGCGAGTGCCGCAACTAGAGATTGTCTTCTTCTGTCAACTGGTGGTTATATACACCGACATTGGCGTAACACTATTCAATCTGTCTCGAAACAGCGTCGACGCAGTCGTGGGCAAGTTGTTGATCGCTCTTCTAAGCAGCTGTCTGGGTTATATGCTACCAAACCCTAAAATATGAGCTTTTAGTGACATTACCGAGTAATTCTTCGCCAAACATGTTTCCCAAGAACACACCAGGTCACTATTTCGTCAAGTTACCGCAGACTATTGAGGTGAGTCAACATTTCGAAGTGGGTCTGGCCGAAATTTAATTCCCCAACTACTTCCTGGAGTAACGAATACTGAAACTTACATTGACGATATTTGTGTTCATACTGCAGACTGGACATCACACTTACAGAAACTGCGACACGTCTTCGATAGATTGAGATTATTCGGTCTTACTGTAAAGCCAACCAAAGTTAAGTTGGGGCTGGAAGAAATCGATTTCCTTGGCCACACGATCACCAGAGGCCAACTTAAGACAGATGATAAAATTGTCACCAAAAGTTTGAACTTAACGATGCCAACGACCAAGAAGCAGGTCAGAAGCTTGCTTGGTCTAGGGAATTACTACAACAAGTTTATACTCAATTTAGCTGAGATCACCAGCGTTTTTTCTAATGTTTTGAAAGCATCTGTGAAATTAAATGTACAAGATGCAGAGTTAATTGATGCATTATCAAAATTAAAACGTATGTTCAGCGTTGTACCAATCTTGCGCTTGCCTAATCCCAATCTTACGTATGTTCTCTGTACAGACGCAAGTGCTATATCCATCGCTGGCGTTTTAGGCCATTTCCATGAGGGAATCTTTCACCCAATCATGTATGTAAGCCGCAAAATTACCCCTGCTGAATCGAGGTATTCAGTCTCTGAGTTAGAGGCTTTAAGCGTCATCTATTGTATCCGTAAGCTTCATAGATTCTTAGCGGGTACTAATTTTGTCATTGAAACTGACAATTCACCACTTACAGTGATGCAGTGTGGAGTCCACCGTAATAACAGGATCTACAGATGGTCTGTGATCCTGCAAAATTATTCGTTCACTATAAAGCATATAAAGGGGAACATGAACTTGCTGGCAGACACACTTAGCAGACCTTCTCAGATCGAGATACCTGAGGTACGAGAAGAAAGCGATCCGACATCACCAAAGTCATTGACACTGTAAACTAGTGCCCTATATGGTGAATACAGACACTGTAGTGCTCCTACCATCGTGAATCACCTGAACTTGCTTACTATTAACTGTGTCAGTACGAGTGAAAGTGAAAAGACACATTAGAAGATGTCTACGCCACCACCATATATGCAACCCATGAGTAGAACTATATTTCAACGTTACCCAGGATGAGAGCGTATATATCAGACTTTGTCTCGATGAACTCTATTTTTCAACGAGATTCAACAGAGGACGCTACTCCGACAACACACCTGGATGTAATTAGTTAATTTAGATAGAGGTAAAATGTATGTGATATGTATAATAACATGTTTTTATAACAGTTGCATATAACATCGTATTTTTGTAGTTACAATAGAATGTAGAACCATCCATATAACCTTATTAACAACATTTAATAGTTAAAATTCATTTACACTTAGTTAAAAACTCATTTAGTTTAACCCTTACATCATACTTTTCAACGTAGGAAACATAACTTTAGTTTATCATCAGTTAAACACATTTTGTTAGAGATTTATTTAATTAAAACATTACTTAGAAATTAATTCCATCATTTAGAAATTTATACCATCCTATGTACTAACACACAATAAGGTAACTAACACACTTTCCCCCATTTTGATCATTTAGTTAGATTAGTTCCCTTAGTTAGCGTAGCACAGTACACCAACTTATAATAGATTAGCTATATCAATCATTACCCACAGGATTGGTAGCGAACAATCCTCTTAATTATGTATAATTTTGTACAGAAATGACGAGTGTAGAAATAGAGCACAGTCATTTGGCTTGAAAACCTGTTTAAATTCAGCCAACCATTTATTGTAATTATATATTGTTCATCCATTTTTTTCTACAACCATATTTTAATGACAGAACAGGTACTTTAAAACCTCTGTTGAATGAAAGAGGAATGAAAGATGTATGGATGAGAGTGAGAGAATAAAATAAATACAGAGCAGTGAGACATGTTGCGGAATTTTTTCACCGCACAATACGAGAGTAATTCGTCTGTGTCAATGTGTGTAAGACAATGTGTTGTTCAATTTTTTATCTGTGTAGTTGCCATACTTAGATGATAGAGATAGGAAACATATTTTGAGCATCCTAAATCGGGAGAGTAGTCATAAATCAGCCTTACACACTCGTTTGTGACTACAATAAACCGCTTTACGGCGCTCGAAAGAGTACATACACGTAAATTATAGACACATACACATATTGGTAAGTTAAATACACATTAGTTTAATACAAACACGCAACCAACCAGGAAAACTAACACATAAAGATGCATACACCATTACTGGCAAAGGGATATAACTACTCTAAACAGGGGACACAACAAAATCTCGAGAACCTAAGTGTAACACTGAAATATTTCTTCACAAGCGGAAGCTAAAAAGGTGAACATTAGCACACAAAGCATGTATACTAGTTGGAGCAAATATTATATGGGAGCATGAATATTATTCATGTATTGTACTCGTAACAGGGGCAATTTGTATGGGTTGTCAGTTATATTGACAATTTGAGGACAGGTCTAAAAGACATTGGTTCAGGATCACACAACTCCCAAGAAGTATAATGTTAGTATGAGCACGGACTCTAGCCAACTGTACTAGTGTGGTGTGGTAATCAATTAGCCAAGTGAAGTAGTACAACAGTGTGACGAGGGAAAGGAGAGATCTTGTCCTATGCCCAGAACAGAGTTAGAAAACTCATGCAGCCTTTGACAAAATTAGACAGCCCTAATTTTTTGTTGAGATTACTACTTGTGTTATACCCACAACTTAAAAGTTTGTAACACAACACAGAGGGAGGGAGAGCCTGCCAAAGAACTGCAAATAAGCTAATAGATAAGATAGAAGTAGAACTATGGAAATAGACCTAGACAGGATAACGAGAACATAGCTATCTAGGAAATAGAGACAGAAGGGACAGAAGCACGAGTGAGAACTATGAATAGTTCTCCGACTGGACACACTCGTGTCCAAAAAGGGGCCACTGTATGACGTGAGCTGGAGTTACCCAGAATAGAGTGGGGAAACCCGCATCACGAGAAGTGTCCCTTAAACACTGGTAACTCTAACCGGTTGACAAGTCACTAACCGCGTGCTGGAACTCCGAGCACGCAAACCAGCTGGCGCACGAAGGGTCAACTGCTCGTGGCTGGACACGCCACGAAGATCGTCAGACCGGGACCCGACAGCGTAGAAGACGGACTGATATATTCGCTGTGAATACTTTGTTGCTTAAAAAGGACAGTAGCAATAGTTATGACTTAGACTTAACTTCGATAGATATTACCATCGATATCATCTTCAAGAAACAAATGAAGATCGTAAATTGATTAGAGAAATTAGACGTAGACAGTCAAAATTTTTTGGGCATGTTATGAGAAGAAATGGATTGGAGAATTTGGTGACAACTGGTAAGATCGAGGGGAACAGACCAAGGGGAAGACCTAGAAGCAAGTACCTGGATGGCTTGGCCTTGTGGCATGGTCGAGACAGAAACACGGAGCTGATCCACGACTCTGGTGATCGAGTGAGATGACAGAACATGACCGCCCACGCTTACCGGCATGGCACATGATGGATGGATGGATCATCTTTCACATAACATCATCACGATATACCATGATATGTATTACCTATGTGGTTATCCGCTCGCAGAGCTAATGTACAACTAGCTCAGAATAAATTTGTATCATATTTGTATCCTTTTGTACGACGTACGAGTTATCATTTCGTGTGGTACAAAAGAGGAATCCTTGTATGCCTGTCAAAGCTGAGTTGCTGAAAATGTTGACATGTCTTACTTTAACTAAAGTCTATATAGTCAGTAAAGCAAATATGTAGCTCTTTGTTTACTTCTATAAAACGTTAAATTAATGTTCTCAGTATACATACAGTATTTCTATGAACCTACATGGTTCTCCTGTTTCGGGTTGTATTGTCTTACTAACTCTTTGCGTGACATTTCTTAGCAAAATCTTCGTAAAGTGGCATATTATACTAATTGTTCGGCGTTGATCACATTCCATGGCTACTGATTTCTTTGAGATGGCAATAAATATAGAATTTCATAATTCAAGAGGTATATCTACAGTACCATATATTGTGTTCAGCAGTCCGGTGACTTTGTGCATTCCATATTATTTTAAGGCATTGATCATTTATGTTGTGATGTTGTCTGAACCGGGGGTCTTGCCAGTTTTAATATGTTTAAGAGGATTCTGAACTTCCACCTTCAAAATCGACGATCCTTCATTATTATTCAGAATATCATACCAATACTAAAGAACAAACATGTATCAATAACTACTAAGAAGGCACTTTACAACACAATCTTCCTACCAACTCTCTGCTACCAATGCCAAACCTGGACAATGACAGAAAAAGAGAAAAGAAAAATCACAACAACAGAAATGAGGTTTCTGAGAAGAATACTCAACGTATCAAGAAGAGATAAGATCAGAAATGAAGAAATCAGGACTAAAGTAGGGGTTAAAGCTGCTCTAGATTTTATTAGAAAGCAGCAAGTCAAATGGTTTGGCCATGCAAGTAGGCTACCAGTCAACAGCATGCCACAACAAGCAATGATGTACAGACCAGATGGAAACAGAGGAAGAGGCCGACCACGTAAACGTTGGACGGAGGGAATAACAGAATCCATGGGAATGTCGATATACGAAGCCCATAACCGGGCACTCTCACGAAGTTTATACTTCACCTCGACACCGCAAGGTACAAGAGGAACATGATGAGATGAGATGAGATACTGTTCTTCTCTTGTATCACCATAAACGTCTTTCACATAATCTGACCATGCATGTAAAGTCTGACCTTTTTCTACTTGTATTATGATTTTTCTATCTTTTGTTTTCGTGCAGCTGCAAAGATGTTCGATCCCTGGCCAATTGTCCTGTTCTGTGCCTTGGTCATCTTTTGATGACCCGTGTCCACAGTCGTCTTGGTCGACCTCTGCCTCCTTTCATTGGGATCTGTTGCATATATCATGTTTTAAATATGTGTCTCGTTGGTCGTGAGTGCCAGCTGGAACCAGTGCATTTATTTCCCATATTATTTCTGTATCAATGTTTCTGTAACATTGTGCTATTATATGTGTATTATGTGTGTGTGTGTGTTTGTGTGTGGAGAGAGAGAGAGAGAGAGAGAGAGAGAGAGAGAGAGAGAGAGAGAGAGAGAGAGAGAGAGAGAGAGAGAGAGAGAGAGAGAGAGAGAGAGAGAGAGCGGCTATTACACAAAACACTACATAAATAATAACTCTGACACCGAAATGTAACCAATACGCATAGTTCACTTTAAAACAAATGCATGCATCAATAGAAGCGTAACTCAACGCCTTCAGCACTGACTGCGTCTTCTCTGTGTTGGCTGTCTCTTGATACATTCAAGTTTGCCGCGGTGACAAGGTCTTCATTCCAGCTGTTTGAAGAACTGTATGATAGGTTCAAATTCAAAGACGTTGTTGGCCTTATCAGTCACATAAAGAATACTTAAATATTGGCACGATTATAAAGATGTTCTGCTCTTATCTTTGCGTTAGTTTTTTTTTTAAAAAGTAGAACATTTCGAAACGAAACGACGACATATTTAAATACTTAACTGTTTTTATGCGACTCCAGGCCGGAATCATCTGTGCATATCTACTGGAAAGTAGAGGAATTTTCGTAAAGACCTACCGCATCAATATTGTGGCTAACCTTTTAATCTAAACATCATTCAGGTTTATGCACCAACAACAGACAAAAGTGATGACAACATTGATGAATTGTATAATGATTATAGAATGCCTTCAAAAAATGCAAGTATTCAGAATTAAATATCATAATGGGTAACTTTAATGCTACAGGTAGAAATCAACAAGACCGATGCACAGTAGGCAAGTGTGGAAGAGGGAAACGGAATGAAAGAGGTTGCAGACTTGTAAAGTGGGCAAAAGAGCACTGCTATGATTATTGTACACACCTGGTATCAACGAATATCCAAGGAGATTATGGGCATGGGGAGAGTCCTGACAATATGATCAGAAACCAGACTGATTACATCATCATCCTTTAGAACAGTCTTAAAAGTCGAAAAACTATACCAAATGCAGACTGCTATAGCGACCACAAATAAGTTATAAGCAATATACATATACAATTAAAGAGGGTTAAATTTACACAAAGAAGTACACAATGTGATCTATGTGCACTGAAGAGAGGAGATAAAAGATCAATTTGACGTAGATGTTAAGATCAAATTTGACGAATTGGTTGATCTGGAGATTCTATTTCATGATATCAGTGACCAATGAAAACTACTAAAACAACTCAGTGAGACAGACTGCAGAAACAATTATCCCGAAATTAAAGATGATTAGACGTAAGACATGGATGATGGAAGACATCTTAAAACTGTTGGAAATAAGAAGAAATAACAATAAATAACCATGACAGATATGAAGAGATTCACATGATAATTAGGAAACTGTGCAAAGAGGCAAAAGAAGCATGGCTGGAGTCGCTTAAAAATCGACAAGGTCGACTTCATTGCACCGGGTTTTATCCCATATGGCTCAGTCTCTTTCCGCAGCGAACCGCCGGAAGCATTGCACAAAGCACGAACTCCGTAGCTCCAGCGACGACCTTCAAGAGTCTCCGAAAAATGCACTCATGAAGCGAAGGACGCGGCCAGGATTCGAACACACAACCTTCGGAGCACGAGTCAGACGCTAGACCACTTCGCCACGGAGACTCCCTGGATTCAATACAATTGCAAAGAAATTGTAAACCAACGCAACATCCGAAATAGCAAATTAATGTACAAAAGAATTAATGACAACGCTAAGAAAAGAACACACACACCATGGGTTGCCTAAAAATCAAAGATAGCAAAATCGTTATAGAAGAGAAATCAAATTGTAAATGCATGGTAAGATTATGTGAAAAACCTTTATAGTGATACAAGACAAGACTAGTATGATATTCTTAATAATAAAGAACCATCGATTTTGGATGGAGTTTGAGAATGCTCTTAACCATATGAAAACTGGCAAAAATCCCAAGTCCAGACAAAATCACAACAGAAACGATCAATGCCTTAGAAGAATATGAAATAGACCAACTCACTAGATTGGTGAACACAATATATGATACTGGAGATATCCATCCATCCTGTGCCATGCTGGTAAGCCTGGGCGGTCATGATTAGCATAATGAGCATAATAAACCATATCACGAAGATTTTGCTAAGAATCATCAGGCAAAGAGTTAGAAAAATATAATACAACTCGAAATATGGGAAGAACAACGCAAGTTCTTAGAAGGCAATATTGTCTATATGCTGAGAACATTAAGTGAACGTTCTACAGAAGTAGATAAAGACTTTCATTTGTGCTTTATTGACTACACAAGGCTTTCGATAAAGTAAGATAAGTCAACATTATGTAAATGCTTAAACATCTACAAATTGAAGGAACAGATCCTAAACGTGTGAAAACATATTGCAAACAACAAGCTGCCATAAGAATTGATAATGAAGTAGGTCAATATCAGCCTATTAAGAGAGGAGTGAGACAGGGATGTGTAATATCTCCAGATATTTCCCCCTGCACAGTGAAAATATGTTTTTAGAAATTTAGAAGATATGAGAGGACACCATTGGGGGACGTAACACAAATAACATTAGCTATGCGGATTAAATAGTATTCATTGCAGACAATGAGCAGGATCTGCAACATTTAGTAGTTGCGGTTGTTGCACACATTGAACAATTAGGGTTAGAATTAAAGTGTAAGAAGACACAAATTATGGTAGTCTCAAAGAAGAAAGAAATACCACAATGTAGCGTAAATATAAATGGGCATATTTTTATACAAGTAAACCGGTAAAACTATCTCGGAAAAGTCATAACATCTGATGGGAGTTGCCTTGAAGAGATTAGAAAAAGGAATCGCCATGGCAAATGTAGCCTTTTGCAAAGTGGAAAACATACGTATAAACAGATGTCCAATTACAACGAGAAAAAGAGTGTTGAAATGCTACATAGAACCTGTACTTTTGTATGGATGTGAAAGGTGGACCATAAGCAGACAAGCTGAAAAACATCTAATTGCAATGGAAATGTGGTTTTTGTGAAAATGAAAAGAATACCATTGGCAGACAGAAAAACAAATGAGCAAGTCCTACAGGAGGCAAATGAAAATAGCAAACTTGATTAAAGATATTAGACGTTGGCAGTCACATTTATATGAGCACGTTATGAGAAGAAATAAACTGGAGAACGTGGTGGCAATTGGCAACATTGAGGGCAAAACAACAATGGAAAATAACAGAAGTAAATATTCAAATCGCTTGACCACATGGCAGGGGGGGGGGGGGGGGGGGACAAGAACAAGGAGCTGATCCATAACTCTGATGGTCGTGTAAGATTGCGAAACTTGACCGCACACGTTTACCGGCATGGCAGATGATGATGATGATCAGTGTGAAGAAGAAGCAGAAGAAGAAGAAGAAGAAGAAGAAGAAGAAGAAGAAGAAGAAGAAGAAGAAGAAGAAGAAATCGTTTCGTTTAAAGTATAAACAATTAAAGTAATGTTGCTCTATGGGAAAAGACTGCTGGGTATCATTGGAAGCTTGGTTAAACTACAAAGGACGCTTCTCGAATCCTGGTATGCTAAGAAGCAAAATGATAAAAATACATTACATTACATTTCCTTAAGAATGTCTAATGGCGAAAACAGCTTTTATCACCTTTCTGGGGTCCCAATGAACGCCTAAAGCGAAAATTGAGAGTTAGCTCGATCAGATTTTTTCCCATTAGCCCCAGGCGAGTGGTTGTGTGTGCCGATGAGAGAGCATAACACTACGCTAAAGTATGAATACAATTTGATTGAACTGCGGTAAAGCTGTACGCTAAAACGCTACGCTAAAAAATAAATCATGATGTACGACTTCTTCTGACTTACAATTTTTCGACGGGGAATATGCCCTAACACAAGCAATCTGTAGAACTTGTTCATGAGAATGCAGCTAAAGTTGTCTATGGAATGAAGTATCAAATATCAGGCCTTCTTAATCGTCTCGTAAGAATGGAAGAAAATCTCACATAAATTTATGTTAGATCTCCATGACGATCAATTAACATAATGAAAAGAAAAAAAAAACTCCACTGCAATGTCATCTAATATACATATATTACAACATTTCTAACATCTAACTTCCAAAAACAAAACAAGCATTCATTTTTTCCCCAGCACAAACTATATATCTATATCTATCTATGTGCCGGCTTCGTGGCTTAGAGGTTATTACTTTTCTCCGTAATCTCGTATACTCACGTCAGGTAACGTGATGACGGTTCAAATCAGCAGTGGTTCGAATCGCATCGGTAACTTACGGGGTATGTGAGCCGGCCGCTCAGAAAGCAATGGCAAACTACTGAGCGTAATCTTGCCAAGAGATCAACATACAGCTGAAAGATGCTGGTGTTGACAGCTAAGTCCTGTAAAAGGATATGCTAAAAAGCTAAAAAAATCTATCTATATAATATATATATATATATATATATATATATATATATATATATATATATATATATATATATATATATATATATATATATATATATATATAAATATGAAACAACTCTGACCAGGATTATTTTAACTAGTTTGATTATTGAAAGCCAGGTACAGAATTGTACAGATTTTTACAAACTTTCTAACATCTAACTTCCAAAGACAAAACAATCATTTCTTTTGCAGCACAAAATATTTATATTGCATATGAAAATACTCTGACCAGGATTATTTTAGCTAGTTTGAAGCGAGGTACAAGACTGTCATTGTGACTATAAATAGTCGTGGTATTTGGAAGGGAAGACGTTATAGTTTATTTATTTGTTTGACAAGGGTTTGATGGAAAGTCTCACAGTCTCTATGGTCTTTAGCCTTGATTATCTCAAAGTCTAACTTGTCTACTTGTACTCTGTCACACACAACTGTCACTTCATACATTAATGAACCAGGCTATCTTCTGTACTTGAGATTAACCCCGATTTTCAATTCAGCTGGAGATTTATTCCCATTGTGACTGTCTTCTATTATAGTTGTAGACTTCAAACTGCCATATCGCAGCGGTTACACAGTATGGGGATTACACTACTAAACAAGCAAATAGCAACGGTCACACAGTGGTCGGATTACACTACTAAACATGCACATGGCAACGGTCACACAGTGGTCGGATTACACTACTAAACATGCACATGGCAACGGTCACACAGTGGTTGGATTACACTACTAAAGATGCAAATGGCAACGGTCACACAGTGGTTGGATTACACTACTAAACATGCACATGGCAACGGTCACACAGTGGTCGGATTACACTACTAAACATGCACATGGCAACGGTCACACAGTGGTTGGATTACACTACTAAAGATGCAAATGGCAACGGTCACACAGTGGTTGGATTACACTACTAAACATGCACATGGCAACGGTCACACAGTGGTCGGATTACAATACTAAACATGCACATGGCAACGGTCACACAGTGGTCGGATTACACTACTAAAGATGCACATGGCAACGGCCACACAGTGGTCGGATTACACTACTAAACATGCACATGGCAACGGCCACACAGTGGTCGGATTACACTACTAAACATGCACATGACAACGGTCACACAGTGGTCGGATTACACTACTAAACATGCACATGACAACGGTCACACAGTGGTTGGATTACACTACTAAACTTGCACATGGCAACGGCCACACAGTGGTCGGATTACACTACTAAACATGCACATGGCAACGGTCACACAGTGGTCGGATTACACTACTAAACATGCTCATGGCAACGGTCACACAGTGGTTGGATTACACTACTAAACATGCACATGGCAACGATCACACAGTGGTTGGATTACACTACTAAAGATGCAAATGGCAACGGTCACACAGTGGTTGGATTACACTACTATACATGCACATGGCAACGGTCACACAGTGGTTGGATTACACTACTAAACATGCTCATGGCAACGGTCACACAGTGGTTGGATTACACTACTAAACATGCACATGGCAACGGTCACACAGTGGTTGGATTACACTACTAAACATGCTCATGGCAACGGTCACACAGTGGTTGGATTACACTACTAAACATGCACATGGCAACGGTCGCACAGTGGTTGGATTACACTACTAAACAAGCACTTGGTAACGGTCGCACAGTGGTTGAATTACACTACTAAAGATGCACATGACAACGGTCACACAGTGGTTGGATTATACTACTAAACATGCTCATGACAACGGTCACACAGTGGTTGGATTACACTACTAAACATGCACATGGCAACGGTCACACAGTGGTTGGATTACACTACTAAACAAGCACATGGCAACGGTCACACAGTGGTTGGATTACACTACTAAACATGCTCATGGCAACGGTCACACAGTGGTTGGATTATACTACTAAACAAGCACATGGCAACGGTCACACAGTGGCTGGATTATACTACTAAACATGCTCATGGGAACGGTCACACAGTGGTCGGATTACACTACTAAACATGCACATGGCAACGGTCACATAGTGGTTGGATTACACTTCTAAAGATGCAAATGGCAACGGTCACACAGTGGTTGGATTACACTACTAAACATGCTCATGGCAACGGTCACACAGTGGTTGGATTACACTACTAAACATGTAGATAACAACGGTCACACAGTGGTCGGATTACACTACTAAACATGCACATAGCAACGGTCACACAGTATGGGGATTACACTACTAAACATGCACATGGCAACGGTCACACAGTGGTTGGATTACACTACTAAACAAGCACATGGCAACGGTCACACAGTGTTTGGATTACACTACTAAACATGCTCATGGCAACGGTCACACAGTGGTTGGATTATACTACTAAACATGCACATGGCAACGGTCACACAGTGGTTGGATTATACTACTAAACAAGCACATGGCAACGGTCACACAGTGGTTGGATTATACTACTAAACAAGCACATGGCAATGGTCACACAGTGGTTGGATTACACTACTAAACATGTAGATAACAACGATCAGACAGTGGTCGGATTACACTACTAAACATGTAGATAACAGCGGTCACACAGTGGTCGGATTACACTACTAAACAAGCACGTTGTTAAACAAGAGCGCGGAGGTCAGCATGGCCGAATCGATAAGAGCGCTCATTTTAAACTTCCGGCGTGCTAATGCCGAGGTAGCGAGCTCAGTCCCTACACGGGTCAATTGGACTAAAATGTTGACTTCTCGTCCTTGACCTGGGGACGTAAATTACAAGTACCTGAAATGTCAGAGTGGGTTCAATCAATAGCCAAGGACACTGGTAATGCTAAACAACACGTACAAATCGGTCCGGTGTACTAGAAGCAATAACACGTGTATGAACTACGCATGAGTTCAAAACGGAAAACAAAAGTGAGTGATAACACAAATAACAGAAACTTGGAAGGTTATTAAACAATCAGGCATTATAACACACGAGGAGAGGAAACTAATAAACAAAAAAGAAGGTTACTAAACAATCAAGCATTATAACTCATGGGCAGAGGAAACTAATAACAGAAACATAGAAGGTAACTATACAATCAGGCGTTATAACACATGGGGAGAGGAAACTAATAACATAAACAGAAGGTTGCTAAATAATCGGGCATTATAACATACGGGGAGAGGAAATTAATAACAGAAACATAGAAGGTTACTAAACAATCAGGCATCATAACACATGGGAAGAAGAAACTAATAACATAAACAGAAGGTTGCTAAATAATCAGGCATTATAACATATGAGGAGTGGAAATTAATAACAGAAACATAGAAGATTACTAAGCAATCAGGCATTATAACACACGGGGACAGGAAATTAATAACAGAAACATAAAATGCTACTAAACAATCAGGCATGATAACACACGGGGAGAGGAAACTATTAACAGAAACACAGATGGTTACTACACAATCAGTCATGATAACACACGAGGAGAGAAACTAATAACAGAAACATAAAAGTTTACTAAACAACCAGGCATCATAACACATTGGGAGATTGATTGATTCATTCATTTAGGATAAAGATGGCGACGGACGGTCGTGTTGTTTTGTGTTCGTTAACTTTTTCGCGACGGGGATGGATTTATTCATCTCTGGCGTGTAATTGGGGTGCCAGGATGTAAAACCAGGAGTTTCTACTCAAGATCTGCGCGGGTGCTACGGAGTTCGTGCATCGAGCGAAGCCATCCTTGAGTGAATTTTCAGCAGCGTGTGTGGTTCAAATCAGTCTGTGTTTACGTTTTTTCAACATGGCGGAACAACGTGTGTTTTCCGATGGGCCAGCAGTCAACATACCGAAGCGGCGTGGTAGCCGCGCAGGGAAAAAGAAACAAGGTAAGCGCGGAGGTTTGAGGCGTTTTAGACTCAAGTGTCACCGTCTAGGACTCAGGAACATCCGTATTCTATATTGGAACTGTGCCAGTGTAAAACAACGGGGCTCTATTTTAGAAACCCTAGTTTACAGGAACGACATTGTAGCACTCCAGGAGACGAGACTGGGCGATCAGCTACTCCGAATTGCCGGCTTCAAATGTTTCTACAACAGACGACATCTGGGAACGGCGATTCTCGTTCGCGACAGCATGGTGGCGTCAGAGCTAGACATGTCCAGTTGGGACAGTGACGATATACAAATACAGGCGTTGAGAGTTCATTCCAGTATACCATTCGTGTTGGTTAATGTTTATGCCCGCAATGCGAGTATGGACGCCCAGAAGTGGCAGTGCTTAAGTGGCATATTAGGCCACGAGAGAAATGTTATTTTCTGTGGTGACTTCAACGCTAAAGGCAGAGCATGGGGAAACACTTCCTCCAATACACAAGGGGAGGAGCTCGAGACTGCACTGGAAACCATCGACCTGGTTTGTATTAACAGTGGCTGTGTCACCAGGACAGCAAGCCGTCCAGGCGATGAGGACAGTGCTATTGATCTGGCGCTAGTTTCACCTTCACTCACTACAGTGTGTAGATGGGGTGTCCTAGGACACCATGGCAGCGACCACCACCCGTGCAGCATATTGGTGGAGAAAGGCAGAACCAGGCAGCACAAGCTAAAGGTAAAGACGTTCCAGTATGACAGTACAGGGCAAGATGTGGTGAGTAAAATAAGACGTGACAAGCGCAGAACGTTTCAGGGCAGGAAAAAAAGCTGGGAGCAGCCACCGTGGTGGAGTTTCGAGGTGGAGAAGGCTTGGGTGGATAAGCGTAGTGCTGTAAGGAGATGGCAAAATGCCAAGAAGAACAGAGCTGGTCATCCTAGTCCCTGCTTGCACTTAGAAAGAGAGATGCACACAAAAGTAAGCTATTTCAAAAAAACTGGTCAAGGTGGTTAAAAGCGAAAAATGGGCAGAGGTGTGTCAAAGAGTAAGCACAGACAAGTCACTGAAATTGTTCTGGCGACTACATAAAAGCATGAGTGGTGTAGTCAAGAATAAGAGCATTTCTGACTTCCAAGGTGCTGACCTCATCTGGCAGAGGACTGACGAGGACAAGGGCAAAGCCCTCTTTGAACGCTACCTTGAGCAGAGCAACCAGACAGACATGGGAGGCCGAAATCTGGCCAAGGAGGTCACCTCAGACAGATGCAAGGCCCAGAACACTTCGGATGAAGACACAGTGACAGTGAAAGAAATCAAGGCTGTGCTTCGACGATCAAAAAACAGTGCTCCAGGTCCTGATGGCATAAGATACGACGACATAAATAGGTGTACCGACAATGAGCTAGAGAAACTAGCAGACATGTACAACAACAGTATAGGGAGTGCTAGCATCAAGGAGGAATGGTTACACAGCTATCTGATTCCCTTGCCGAAGCCTGACAAAGACCACAAAAAAATTCAGGGATATCGAATTATAACCATGCAGAATACAATAGGCAAGCTGCTGGAGAAGGTAATTGCCAGGAAAATATCAAGCCAACTAGAGAGGCAAGGTGTTTTCCCACCTACCCTGGGTGGGTACCGTCCAAAAAGAGAAACCTGGACCAATGCAGCAGTCTTTGCCCATGATGTCTATGAAGGTTTCCACTCAGGCACTGAAACCGTTGCTGCAGCGATTGATCTTGAGGACGCATACAACAGAGTACCACTGGATTTTTTAATGTTTCAGCTTCTTGAACTAAACGTAAGTCCATTCCTCCTTAGTTGGATCGCTGCAGCCCTCTACCAACGGAAAGTAGTTTTTAGATGTGGCAGTTGGACTTCGGAACCAACAACAATATATCCTGGCCTACCACAGGGATCACCATTATCTCCGGTACTGTTCAACGCCTACACAGTGAGAATCACCAGTGAGCAGATCACTGGACCTGGCAGGACATTGTCGTATGCCGATGATGTTTTAGTGTATCGTCAGGGTAAGGATAGAGAGGAGGTTGCTGTGGAACTACAAACCGAACTCAATCGCATAAGTACTTGGTGTGATGAAGCTGGGGCAATGGTCAACCCAACAAAGGCAACAGTGACTTGGTTCTCGTTGAATAATCATATTGTCAACAATCCAACACCAACTGTAATGCTGTGTTCAGAGACGGTGGAAAGAACGCAGGCAATGAATTACCTGGGGATACGGTTTGATCGAAGCCTTGCTTATAATGTGCACATAGACCAGGTGATAACAAAGGCCAAGCGGGGTTTGGCAGCGATGCGGGTGATGGCGGCAGCAAACTGTGAGCAGCGCCATCTATGTCTTCTGTACGAGGGGCTGGTCATGTCTGTTTTGGAGTATGCAATGGCAATCCTGACTCTCAGCCATAAGCAGATAGAAAGGATGGAAAGGATACAGAATGAAGCTATGCGCATTATTCTTGGATGTACAAGAGATACAGCATGCAGGGCGATGCGCTACCTTCTTGATTTTCCAACCATTGAAGAGAGAATACAAGTTTGCAGGGCACGCGCCTACCTCAGAATTAACGCAAACACACAACATCCACTGCATAGTGAAATTAGGAAGGTGAAGGGCAGCAGGTTAAAAAGAGGACGGTCGTGGATGGGTCAAGCCGAAGACATTCTTCAACAGGTGTGTTCACTTGAGGACTTAGAACCTGGCGAGGAGTGGGTGCAAGTGCCAACAGACTTCTGCACATCCTTTTCAGTTTGCATCCAACTAGATAGAAAATGCAGACAAGAAAATCCGGCTGCTGTTGAGGCTGAAGTACAAGCGTTGATTTTCGAGAATTCGCTAGACGGTGACGCGGTCATCTACACAGATGGGTCGGTCGTCCGACATGTGAGAAGCTCATGGGCCTTTACAGCTCGGGCCGGAGGGAGAATTGTGAAGGAGGACTCTGGTGCTTTCACTGAAACCACAAGTAGCCTGACCATGGAAGTCATGGCAGTAAGTAAAGCAATAACATGGCTCGAGACACAGACATTCACTAGGGCTTGTTTCCTTAGCGACTCAATGAACATGATCAAGAGGATAGAGGAGGGGTCGATCCGAAGAGAATGGTTGCTGCCTCTGAAGCGGTCTCGGCTGGCAAAGATTAGTTTCATCTTCGTGCCAGGTCATGCGGGAGTACAAGGAAATGAGCGGGCTGACAAGCTCGCAGGTGAGGCTACTGTGGAGGGCGGACGCGCCATGGACCAGGCTGACATTCTGAATGCTCTACGAGAAGTGAGACTTTTGCAAGAACCAAGTGATGACTGTGAATCTACAACAATGGCCAGACTGCGGGAGCAGCAAATTAAAAGAGGGGTGGCCAAACAAGAACACTACGCAGGAAGCCAAAGAAGATTGATAAACCAACACAGAACTGGCGTCGTTAGCCGCTACACGCTGCGGGATTTGCTGAGGAGGGGATCCGAGCACTTATGGACTGAATGGTTCGATGTGCAACGAGGATGATCTGTCGACTAACTAACTAACTATTCATTTAGGAACCGACATCACAGCATTGGGGGCATTCCCATAAGCGCTCCGTCCCCATCCTCAGAAGCCAGCGAAGAGTTCCAACTCCAATAGTACCAGTAGCAATCTGATTATATGTGCGTCTCGCCTTTCCTCTAAGCGTCGAGCATTGGGAGAGGAAACTAATAACAGAAACATAGAAGGTTACTAAACAATTAGACATCCAAACACACGGGGAGAGGAAGCTAATAACAGAAATATAGACGGTTACTAAACAACCAGGCATAATAACACATGGGGAGAGGAAACTAATAACAGAAACATAGAATGGTACTAAACAATCAGGCATCATAACACATGGGGAGAGGAAACTAATAACAGAAACATAAAATGTTACTAAACAATCAGGTATTATAACACGTGAGGAGATTAAACTAGTAACAGGAATATAGACGGTTAATAAACAATCATTCACCATAACACACGGGGAGAGTAAAGCTGCACGCCCCAGACACTGAGTGTGTCGGTAGTGCAGTAGATAGCACCCTGGACTCTTGTCTAATTCTGAGCCCAATCTCGAGAGCAGTTCAGGTCTGAGGTTAGTCTGAG